>JAXBDA010005139.1:9792-25666 GCA_036023075.1 Gaultheria prostrata
TTAACATCTACTGATGCGAATATTGAGTTCAGGGCGGCGACAACTTGCTTGAAGTCGACCGTGTGAGGAGTCTGAGGCGTGAGTGAGGTCTCCAGAAGGAGGTAGTTTGGGGAGGGCAATGTGCTACCAAAATTTGGCCTGAGAGTGACACAGGTGATTGATTTTTTTATAGGAAATTGGTGGGGCCTACTCGAACAGTCCCATTTCAACTATGCTACTCTCAAGGTACTTTTGTCCTGAGCTTGATTTTCATTGTTGGGAATTTAAGAGTTAAAGCTTCTAAGTTTAGGGTGGGTTCATTTCAGTAAATTAATCATTTAAATTAGTAAGACTTTTATCTCTTGACTCTAAAATTAAAAGGACATCTATTTCTCCATTTCATTCAACGACGTTAGTGTGACCAATCATTTAACGTATGGGAGAGGTACTCCAAGAAATTTATGAGGTTTTAATTGACAATCGTCTAAATTAACGTGTTGTAAGAGAGATGAATTTGATTTGAGAAACATGATTTAGTCATACCTTTCATCCATATCACACTGTATTGTTGCTCCTCTTGTATTTGTTTTCATTCTGGTTGCTTTTTTTTTTATCGGCAATAAAATTTTATTAGAACTCGACAAATGGTACATCAAGATATCCGGAAACACTAGCCAAAGTTCTCCCCGTGTTGCTCATTTGTGCCCACAAGCTCGACTATCGTTGTGTTTGCCGCTTAAGCTTGAATTTTCTCAACTGTGTTCCTGAATTATCTCAGATTGCTTTGCACCTTTTTCTCCAGGTTTGTTACATAATAATTAAGAGAGGAGGATATAAAGAGCAAAACTAAAGAGTTAGAAGTGCAGAATCACCCCAAGGTGTTCGGATTAATATCTTTGCAATATTCCCAGAAAAACTTCATCTATCCACATGCTCCAAATCTTTGTAACAAACTATGAATCATATTCTTATTCGCAAGGTATCATCAAAAAAATTCTTACAAAGAATCACCCATTTGCGACAGAGAGATATAAGAAATGCTCAGCAATTAGCATACCAATTTCCGGATCAATGCCACAAAATTACAGGCTCCCAAACACCACCTACGCAGATTATCAAGCACTCCGAAACAAGAATCTGGAATATTTCTGAGAAACTAACCAAAAGTGTCGGTCAAATTGGATTCTTTCGGTTGGTTGAGTATTTTCGCAAACACATAGCTGATTTTCTCATGCTGAACCAACTCTTCCAGTATCTTATCATCATTCATTGCACATGAGATTATTTCCGTCCCATGATCTTTTCCATCCGCAGAAGAGAATACCAACCCAGTCAACCACTCCTTCTCCGCATGCGCTACACACTTCTCGCCCCCATTGTTCCTGACATGATTAGACGGTATATATACACCACTTTCTTCTGTCCTATCCTGTATGCACGGCTTATGGCTTGCCTTTCCACTAAGGGGTTCCATACAACATCAAGTAAGACTACTCTTGATGCCCCAACCAGATTTATGCCCTCACAATATGCCCTTGTTGCACCTTTTTCTGGAGGGTTTTTAGATACTCATTAAGGCAAGAGGATTAAGGCCTCATGCCAAGTCCCTTGATATAGCCCGACCTTAAGTACTGTGTAAAAAAGAATGCAATCGGTGTTTAAGAATTGTGTGGAAGGATAGAGAAGAAAGAGCGAGACACTACAAAATGTTGCCCATTTAAGGACAAATATTTTGAAACAAAACTTGTTTGGTATCTAAAAATGTGCCTTTAGCAACAAAACAAAAAAAAAAAACACATACCCTAGTGAACTCCCATATTTTTCAACAAGAGCTGATTTGGTTGCTAAATTTGGTCTCACATGCAGTCATTTCCCTAATTTTATGTAATGGTTGTCTAGGAAAATACAATTAAGGACCAAAATACAATAAAATTATTGTGCATAATTATTTTACCATTTCTTTCAGTTGCTAATAGTCCTATTTACGAAAAACATAAATAAAAGACATGATTGCACAATCTCTCGCTCCTATCATTCGTAATATGGAAAGAGACCCGATCTCACAATTATTTGGAGCTTTTCCATCAAGTGATATAATAATTACACTAATAAAATGCTAATCAGTGGATTTTGGGCAGAAATTATAAATTTAGTGAGTACCATCATACAATTCGAAGTAAAAATGAATAAATGGTTAATGCATAGAACATGTAATTGAAAAAAAAAATCCTAGAGCCTTTTATTATGGTTGTTACATAATACAGTGTCAATCATCCCTACCCTGCTTGCCCGCATACAGGTCGACTAGCAAGAGATGTAGCTAGCTTGCCAAATGATGATAGATATTAATTATAGTGACAAACAAAATAAAATTATGTGGCTTGAAAAATCAGCTTCTAGACTTATTCAAGAGACATGTTGAAGCTTAGAATTTCATGAACCATAAAGAATAAATTGCAAATCTAAGTTAAAATCACCTGAATGAGAATTTTTCTGGTAAATCACCAATCCGATTGATTGAAATTCAATGGTTTGATTGTCACCGCGCTCTACATCTTCATCATCTTCTTCTTCCTCACTCCAATTGCTTTCTGTAAAATCTCCATTGCACTCCATCATGTAAAATGCGCCGTCAAGATAGAGGATATTTAACTATTAGGTTTAGATGGTAAGCTTATAACGGTCCTGAGTCAAATTTATACAAACAACCCATTAAATATAGTAACGTTTTACGGAAGAAAATCACGACTACAGATACGTTAATTTATTGCATGACTCAATTCAAACTTATCCTAGTCAGGTAATTTAAGGAAATATAGTAATGTTTTACGGAAGAAAATCACGAACTACAGATACGTTAATTTATTGCTTGACTCAATTCAAACTTATCCGAGTCATGTCATTTAAGGAAATAGAGTAACGTTTTACGGAAGAAAATCACGACTACAGATACGCTAATTTATTGCATGACTCAATTCAAACTTATCCGAGTCATGTCATTTAAGGAAATATAGTACTCCCTCCGTCCCAAAATGTTTGGCCAAAAACACTATTCACACTTCTTAAAAAATTATCTTTATTTTGTAATTTATACTATTTTTTACGATTTGAAAAATTTTGTTTAATAAAACTAAGCAAAATCTATCAAACAAGATTCATATTGCATATATAATTCATTATACCTGAAAAAATATAGATGATTTTTCGAGAGGTGTGAATAGTGCATGTGTGCCAAACATTTTGGGACGGAGGGAGTAATGTTTTACGGAAATAGAGTAACGTTTTACGGAAGAAAATCACAACTACAGATATGCTAATTTATTGCATGACTCAATTCAAACTTATCCGAGTCATGTCATTTAAGGAAATATAGTAATGTTTTACGGAAGAAAATCACGACTACAGATACGTTAGTTTATTGCATGACTCAATTCAAACTTATCCGAGTCATGTCATTTAAGGAAATATAGTAACATTTTACGGAAGAAAATCATGACTACAGTTACGTTAGTTTATTGCATGACTCAATTCAAACTTATCCGAGTCATGTCATTTAAGGAAATATAGTAATGTTTTACGGAAGAAAATCACGACTACAGATACGTTAATTTATTGCATGACTCAATTCAAACTTATCCGAGTCATGTCATTTAAATATCGTAACGTTTTACGGAAGAAAATCACGACTACGATACGTTAATTTATTGCATGACTCAATTCAAACTTATCCAAGTCATGTAATTTAAGGTGATTGTGTGAATCCGTGAGCAGGGACGTCGGATCCAGGATTCACCCTAGTAGAGGCACCTTATTAATTATAATCGTGGAATTCTTCCTTGTCAATGATCTTGGATGCCCCACACTGCATCCTGGGATCGAGTTCCATTCCCCCTCCCCCATGTAATAGATTAGGAATGACGAATGACAAAAAAAAAATGATCTTGCTAAATTATGACATTCATTATGGACTAGAAGTTTAAAATGCATACTTTTTATAAAAATAAAACAAAAAATGAGCACACAATAATAGACAAAAAAAATTAGAGTATGGTTTATCTTGACATTGACAACTTCTTAGAATGATCGAGATGGTTTTATTGATGACTTTTTTTAAAATATTTCCATATGACGGTTAGAAATAAAGAAAATCAAAAGATAAATCTTCAAATAAACAAACAATTTATAAACCAATAATTATAAATGAACCAGCCAATGAAAGTTGAAGTACAAAATGTTGGAAAAGCTTGATTTTATTCAATTTTAAGTTATTATTTTAATTAGTGGGTCCCACACATCCATGTGGACAGACCCACATACCCTTGTGTTCGTCTTGGTTAGGAGATTAAGATCGAACCCTTGGTTGGCTAAAATCAAGTTAAGGTGAATAAAAAATTGACCTTGAAAGTGCCTACATGAATTTTGGTGAAAGGGAAAAATTGTTAATCCCACAATGGTGAGGGATAACAAGTTCATTGGGTATATGTAACCCAAGTTGAGCATAAGGGCTTGGCCCTTTGGGTCATACAACTTTTGTAGGGTGAGAGGGCATGGACAAAGTGGGTCTTGGCCCATATTCCGTGCACGCCGCCACTGGCCTGCTGGGTTGGGATGGATCAATAAGATTAAATGGGACCCAATTAGCTTATTTCTTTTTACAGAAAATAAGTTTGGCCCAATGTCAACCTAATTTATTTTCCCTTCCTTCTTCATGTCGAAAAGTAAAGTTTTCCCTTTCCTATGCGCCTATTCGCGAACCAGCAGCAGTTGTGTTCGGTGTTCGCTTCCGACGAGTTGTATCCGTACGGTTCGGTTCCGAATGGGTTTCATCCCTTTCCGATCGGGTGCCTATTTATCTATAAATAGGACCCTTCTTCTCTCATTTCATTCACAAAAAATTTTGCATTGCATAGCGCATTCATACATCAACATTCTAAGAGTCCTGCATAGTTTCCTGGTTTGCCTATATAACAAATTGGAGTGCTACTTCTGTTCGGTGAAAATCGGGTAGTCCTGGGAAGCAGACATCTGCGTTTCCAATGATCAGCACCAGTATGGAGGGCGAACTTGCTTTAAGGACAGAGTATCCAATACTCACTTCGATTCGTCTATTGACAATTTCTGGACTGAAATTGGTTCGGTACGATTACTTGTTGCTATCAATTTCGGATTTAGATTATTGTTTTGTTTGTTTATTTCCAGTATTTTGAGACCGGGTTCCTACACAAAATTAACTCTATATTTTTATTTTGAGAGATATATATGAGTGTGTATGCTAAATATAGTATTATATCACATAATTATGCTAAAGATGTATAATATATAAATATATATTTTTTTTTAAGTTTTGAGCGGGGGCTAGATTGGTCCCTGTCCGTGAGTGATTGTCACAAAACAAATAGATAGCAGGCATCCAAATTTTTACGGTGTGGTGATTTGAGGTATCTATTTGGGGGATTTTACAAAAAATATTTCTATGCTAACAGCTTAAAGATTCAAAAAATAAATTTCACATAATGTAAAATCGCCATCACTAGGGTCTGACTTACTTGGGGCCTGTGGGGTCACGTTCCCCAAGTCACAAAAAAAAATATATTATACTTTATCCTTTAACATATTTTTTGATGATTGTACAAGTACCGCGCCAAATTCTAAGGTGTTGCTTGTGTATAACTTAAAACTATGTTGGGTGGTTAATTATATTGTCAGTATATAGTGTTCGTTTAGTTGGGGCTTTTACTTATTGATTTTTTTTAATAGTCACGAAGAAATATGTTAACAAGATCACATATCGAACTATCTCATTCTCAAAATCCTTCGAGCAAAATAATAAAAATGTCTTCAACAATCTTCATCGATGAAGTCTTAAATTTTTGTGGTTATTTTGAGACATTTTTATGATTATTGTGCATTATAAACCTTTGTGTCTAGTACTAAAAGTCTAAGTTAAGTTTTTCCTCGTTGTAGCTTACTATGGAACTATAGTTTTCAAGACTCGTAAGTATTGTTTAAAACGTTTCCTTTGTCACACGTGTAGTTTCGTGGGGAAAGGGGGCCTCTGTAGCGCCGTGTAGTGCCCTAATCTTAATCGTCCAAAAGTGTTTTCAAATATTCGAATTTACAGACGCTTTATTAGTGGTAAGAGAATTGCGAATCCGGACCATTGATTGCCAAGATGAATGGCTGTGTTGGTCGCTATATCCTGTAGCGTAGATGAGGCTCTATAGGGACCTTGCTTTTGTTCGTGGTTGGTTCGTAATAAAAATGTGTAATAAAATTTTGAAAAATCTGTGGGTTAAGCAATGCATGCAATTTTTAATGTTTGGGGCATATGGGGTCACGTGCCCCAACTAAAAACAAAATCTACTTATTTTGATAATCCCACACCAAATTATATGGAATCACTTGCGTAAAACCTAAATATTCATTGGGCGATTTATTATACTGTCATTTTGTAGAAATTGTTATTTTAGTTGGGGATTTTACATATTGATTTTCTTTTGATAGTCACGAAGAAATACTCCTATATATGTTAACAAGATTACATATAGAACCATCTCATTCTGAAGAATCCTTCGAAAGAAATTATAAAAATGACTTGATGAAGTCTTAAATTCTCATGGTTATTTTTAGACAATTTTTTGTGAGTATTGTGCATTATTAACGTTTGTGTCTTGTATATACTATAAAAGTCTATCTTAAGTATTATCTCATTGTAACTTATTATTAACAATTGTAACTTATTATTAACAAGTTTCAATACTCGTAAATATTGTTTAACAAAGTTTGGTGTTAAGAAATATTGTCCCACATTGCTTAGGAGAGGAATGGTTGATCACTTAATATATGGTGGGACCTCTCCACTCATTGCCAATTGGTTTTGAGATGGATATAGAGTTTTCACATGGTATCAGAGCAGGGCCCATTCCACTCCACATTAAAAGAAAAAAAAATTCACAATCCACACCCCACGACAGATTAGCAAAAAAAAGGTTGCACGATGATAGGACCCAAAAAGTGGTCACACGTGACAGACCTCAAATGCGGCTGCACGTGAGGGGGGATGTTAAGAAATATTGTCCCACATTGTTTAGGAGAGGAATGGGTGATCACTTAATATATGTTGGGACCTCTCCACTCATTGTCAATTGGTTTTGAGATGGATATAGAGTTTCCACATTTGGAACATTTATGTGTGTAAGAAAATTTTGAAAAATATGTGGGGGTAACCAATGGACACAATTTTTATTCAAGACTCTTCTCCCTCACTAATGCTTGGAGAATTTTTTATTTTTTTCATGACCCTATGGTGTCCGAAGAGTTACACGCTTGCATCTCGACTTATCACTAGAAAACTAGTTAGCTCTTTAAATTATTGGTATAAAAAAATAAAATCAGGTTGTAAAATTATTTGTTATAGCTTTTTTTAACTTGTAAAAAAAGTTTAACCTTTTTGATCGAAATGTCTAGATTATATATAAATACTAACAAACTGGACAATTATTAAGGCTTGACAAGGCTACATATAATAACAATTTTATATGCTCAGGAATAAGTCAATAGGTCAGATAGAAGCAGGTCATATAATCTTGCACTAGAACAGTCTACTCTTCTCTCACGAATTCGATATTTTGCAATAGGAAATTGATTTTTGTCGCTTCGCAAATTACTAACCGCATTCAAATAGGGAAGTGTCAAAATCAAGTCGACACAGGGATTGATTTTGACACCCCTTTTAGAGTGCAGTTAGTAATATGGAGGGTGCCAAAATTATTGTCCTTTGCAATATTCTGAGGCATTTTTTTGCTTTCGTTTACGCAAATTGTATGACTTTAAGAGAAACCGTCCACATTTGTCAGCAAAAAATAAGTTTCACAAAAAAGTGAGGCAAAAACAAAATAATCCACTATCCTACAAAGTCCCCTCCATCAATATAGTCCAACCACTTCTATCAGCCACTCCATAGACAGAAAAAAACACCATGAGGGTTAGCTACCTTTTACCAGCAATATTCATATACACTTTGATCTCCTCTTCTTCTTTGATAGCCAACCAATCCTACACACCAACAAATACCACAATCCTTGATGTTGAAGGCCAAGAGCTCCAATCCACCACAAGATACTATATATTCCCTGTTGAAAGCCTGAACCGAGGCGGTGGGCTTGGTCTTTCGTCCAAAGATGGGACTTGTCCTCACAATGTGATGCAAGAAACCCTTGAAACCTCTAACGGCCTCCCATTAAGGTTGTTAACAATTGACAATAAATCGGGATCCATAAATTTGTCTACAGATGTGAATATTGCATTCATGGCAGCGACAACTTGCGTGCAGTCGACGGTGTGGAGAGTCGGAGGCATCAATGAGGTCTCCGAAAGGAGGTAGTTTGGGGAGAGAAATGTGATACAAACCGAATTTGGCCTGAGAGTGACACAGTTGACTATTTTGTATTGGGAGTTGGTGCGGCTAAAGCTCCCATTTCAAAACTCTTCAACTGTGTTACTCTCAAGGTACTTTCAGCATGAGCTTTGATTTTCATTGCTTTTTTTCGGCAAAATTATTCAATTGATAAAGAAACTCGACAATGGGTATATCAAGTTGGGGGAAGAGATGGGAATCTAACCAAAGATTTAAGAGTTAATGCTTGATTTTTATTGTTGGGAATTTAAGAGTGAATGCGTCTAAGTTTAGAGTGGGTTCGTTTCATTACGATGATTATTTTAGTAAGACCATCTTTTGACTCTAAAATTAAAAAGACATTATATCTCCATTTTATGAAAGGACGTTAGCGTGACCAATCACTCAACGACAGAGATACTCTAAGAAATTTATGGGGTTTTATTTTGACAATCGTCTAAATTAACCTGTCATATAAGAGAGGTGAATTTGATTTTAGAACAATGACCTAGTCATAGCTTTCATCCATATCACACACTGTATGCTCTCCTCTTCTATTTGCTTTTATTCTTGTTGCTAATACATAGTTTTGTCATATATGAGGAGTTAATTACTACCGTTAGTATATTGCCGTAGCTCTTTCTCTTTTGTCATTTGATGCAATAAACGTTGTTATCAATTTATTGTTTTCCATGTTTTTAATTATACACAGGCGTTACTTTGACTAATCTCGCGCTAAAATTCCCAACAGGTACGTGACAAGCGGTGGCATGGTGGGCCAACCCGGTGTCGACACGATGAGGAACTGGTTTAAGGTGGAGAAGAATGGGAATGGGTATGGATACAAGATTGTATACTGCCCAAGTTTTTGTAGTTCATGCAGGGTTGCATGTGGGACTGTGGGTGTTTATGTTGAGGATGGGAAGAGGTGGCTTGGTCTTAATGCTGATCCACTTCTTGTTATATTCAAGAAGGCCTGATTTTGTCCCCAAAAAATGTTGTATTGACACTTGACAGGAGACATGCATTAATGTTATGGTAAACTACACTGATTGCCCTTAGATATTGAGATTACTTTATCATTAGGGATTCTATCTACATCAACAATTCAGGATGCTTTCAGTGATATCTACACAACATTTGACACAACGATAATCGGAGCCTCACGTTAACAATTGGAGCCGTTCAATATGTTTAAAACATGTTTGTAAGACTTCCTGTAATAAAACAACTCATTTGGATATCAGTAAAGGCTTGATCGTTTCCTTCAGTTTTATCTTGAGAATCTGACAGGAATGAATCAACTGAATGAACCGATCAAGCCCTTACTGATATCCAAATGAGTTGATTTATTACAGGAATCCTTAAAAACATGTTTTAAACAAATTGAACAGTTCCGATCATTCGCGTGGGCCTCACAAAAAAAATTTGTGTCAAACGTTGTGTTATATATATAGGATCATGATCTAATAAGGACTCCCTACAGATCTCCTCCATGAGGACCACCCCTTTTTTTTACTTTTCAAACCAAATTTCGACAATCCGAACCGCTCAATCTGTTTAAAACGTGTTTTTCAAGGCCCGCGCGAGGAATCGCCAAAAAAAAAAAAGCCGAAAGGGGTTCGTCCAAGTAGTTTTTCATAATAACCGTACATATACACTTTATCGAAAAATGCTCGGATGAAGGCCTTGCGGGTTTTTTTTTTTTGGGCGATTCCTCACGGTGACCCTTAAACACACGTTTTAAACATATTGAGCTGTTCGCATCGTTGAGATTCGACCCCTTTCCATGAGGTCCTTATGGAATTTCCTTAAGGGAGTCCTTATTGGATCATGATCCTATATATATAGAGTCCAATTCCAGTCAGGACTCCCTGATTTTTCTTAGGTCCGTACCTCCCACTTCCCGGCCAAATGGTCGGGATCCAAACCGTCAGATGTGTTTAAAACGTGTTTTTAAGGGTTTCCGCTAGAAATCATGAAGGAAAAAAAAAACACCGGGAAGGGCTTGATCCGAGCAGTTTTTCATAAAAACATACATTTTGTGAAAAACTGCTCGGATCAAGCCCTTCCCGGTAATTATTTTTTTTTGATGATTTCTCGTAAGGACCCTTAAAAACATGTTTTAAACATATCTAACGGTTTGGATCCCGACCATTTGGCCTGGAAGTGGGAGGTGTGGACCTAAGGATCCGTCAGGGAGTCCTGACAAATATGAGAGGATCGTATAATTAAAGAAAGAAAGAGAGGAATGCTTACTGGTAATTCTGATCTTTATTGATAGTAGATGCGGATGATTACATAGGAGTGAAGGGGAGAAATGTAGAGAGAGGGATTCTGAAAGTCTGCCTTCATATGGGCAGGTTACAGCTTTTTATAAGCGCTACGAGCTACTGTAGCAGTTACTGTAGATGACGTCATGGATAACGTTTTTATAAAATTATAGCTTGGACAAGAGTATATACAACATCTTGACTTTGTTCAATCCTAGGCTGTTGAGTGGTCTGGTCAATATCCATGGTTTCAGTTTTTACTGAGTTAAGAATCTCAAATTGTTCGGATATGGTAAGGAAATTATCCCACCTGCCCTTGAGACTTCCTGTAAAACCGTTGATAATAAAAGTAGCAATATCCTTATCGTGATTTTTTACTGCTTTGCAAATGCTTGAATATATCAACATTTTATGAATAACTTCATAAATCTGATATTCTGATAAACCATCTATATTCCATTCAGAAATGGTTTTAGCATTATAGGAATACTGAACATTGAAGAAATCTTCTTCCGAGAGTAAATCTTGGGGAGTTGGCCTATTGTAATAAGTTTTTTGAATATTATAACTTCCAGGCCCTCTTTCATTATATTCAAATTTATTAAAAGATAAATCCTGCATTTTTTGAAAAGAGTTTTGAATACCTTCGAGTTGATGTAAATCTAACTCGGAGTCAGAGGTACGGAGATCAGATTGGCAACTAAGGGTACTAATATGCAACTTATCCATACGACCCATAAGTTGATCAATAAATTCAGAGTTCTTTTGATGATTAGAAGATTTAAAATTTTCTTAAGGCATAGGTGGCTTAATATCCGGTTTTACATCTTTTCCTTCTAAAGCTTTAGACATAGATGTCGAAGGAGTAGAAGAAACAAATGAAATAACCTTTGGGTTTTGAATTACAGCTTGAACATCATGTTCTATTCTGGTTAGCTGACTACCAATAGTCTAAAGACTTTCCTTTAAAAGTCCATGGGTTATGCCATTTCTATTTTCCTCACCAACGTCAGATTTTCGTTTCCTGGGAGTTGAAATGTTAAGAAGAAGTCGATTGTGATATGTTTGTTTCAAAAATACTATAGGTACCCATTCCTGGTTCCCCCACAAATAATCTGATCCGTTTATTAATTTGCAAATAATTTTTAGATAGTCCATGCAAAAACATCTCAATCGAATAACTATAAGTGTTCATTCCAATCGTCTAACAATCTGAATCCACATCTCGGCTTTTGAATGAATATTTTGAAGATCAGATTAAGTAATTATAATTATCTGATTGAGCTAATTTTTTTCCCAGGACAACTTTAGAAATTATTTTAGAATAAATGAAAGGCTTGAATCATTTGTGTGGAACCCTGTTGTGCATATTGCGAGACATATAGTAACTATACCTCTTCCAATGGAAATTCTATGCGTTCTTATTGTGAGGAATAGACATATAGTAACTATACATGTTCCAATGGAAATTCTATGCGTTCTTATGGCGAGGAATCGACATATAGTAACTATACCTGTTCGAAACTTACAATGGAAATTCTAGAATCCTTAAAAATTGGACGGACAATGGTTTTAAAAATAGAATCCCCGCCCATTGCCCACGTGGGTCCAATGTAGGAGTATTTAAATAACCTGTGTCTATGAAATTATGATAGGGACATATATAGGGTAATGTGGTGTAAAGTACTACGTGGGCAATCCGCGGGGATTCTTGGAATTTTTGAATTCAAACTCCTTGCACGAAGAAAGAGAAACTATGGAAATATTGTCAACGCGTTATTATTTGTGATTGTGGATATTAATTATCGAAATACATGTAAAAATGTAGGGATGAACAAGGACATACAAAGACACTAAGAGTTCCATTTGGAGTTTAAATGCTCTGGTACAATATATTCTTCCCACTTATCTCATTCATTAACATGTCGTCGTGTGGGTTTGAAAGATACGACATTAAAGAGAGAGATTTGTAACCCATATTCTTCGATAGAAAGCAAATTTTGTTTCCAATCGTGGTAGAGCATGAATCCTTACACATTAAAATGGTGAACAATTGATACACGAAAAAATGCACAGTGGATCTAAAGTTGTGTTTGGATGACCAAAATCATGAGTGGGAATAGGAATATGATTACTAGTAATCAAATTCCCTAGAATTTTCTGCGGTAGGATTAGAAACATGATTACTAGGAATTGAATACATGGAGGAATTACATTTCTGTGTTTGGATTAATTCAGTAATCTTACGTGAAAAACAATTATTTTTGAAATTTATTAAAGTCCTTTTCTTGATGAATGAGCCAGGAATCTAAGATTGGGGTAAGAAAGGAATCAGATTCCCACTCAGTCTGGAATGTGATTCCTGGTTGAATATGTCATCAGAAATCACATTCCTGTTCTTGTCTCTTCCAAACATTGGAATCATGGATAGAAGGCATCACATTCCCACTTGAAATTACTATCATCCAACTAAGCCTAAAGGAGTACAAATGATTCAATGGCTAAAAGCAAACAACATCGACATAAATGAACATACGATTGAGACTGCTACGAAGAGTTAGGACAATTATAACCACCACGTTCCATGTATGTCAGTAGTTCTAAACAATACAACAAGCTTATAAAACAATTGTCTTGTGAACAAAAATACGAAAATACAAATACAAAGTACAAAACTGGGAATTCGATGTTAAACAATGAGTCCTGCAATTAATCTCTCTATCTTTATGGCTATTAGTAATGTTTCCTCCAAGTTCACAATGCTTTCTTTTTCAGCTTCAGAAGATTCTGCCCCCGTATCGACCCCCGTAAAAAAAATTGTATCGTCCACCATAGCAGTTTATCACACTCAACTTTTTCAGGATGCTTGACTTCATGAATGATTTGCAGAAGGAAAGATCTCCATGGTGATTATTTTGATGATCAAAAAATTCAAAAATGAGATCGCCCTTGAAACAAAAGAAAAAGAGAGAAGAAGAAAAATTGTATACAATATATTCGTAAAAGACTTCCTAACTTAGGTTGTTAGAGAAAATTTAGGTTACTTACTTAATTCTCACTAGCTGCAGGCAAATCAACTTGTTCATAGTTGATGGCCAGACGAAAGAGAGAGCAATGGTCTTCATTTGATGCTTGACCAGAGGTCGACAAATATCTTATTCGTCAAAAATAGATTTGCAAAGTTACATCAGAGATATAAATGGCAATTGATTATTAGAGCAAGTAGTTTTAAGAAAAATCTAGCTAGTAGTGTAACTATGAAATAGCAATTAGTTTTACATGTGGCAGACAATAGCACTTATGTGATACATATTAACTCTCACAAAACAAAAATTATTTTAGCAGTACTTGAGGCTGAAAAAGTGTCTTTTTCTCCTTTTGGGCTTCCCTATCTAAACCACAGCAAAATTCATGTTAATAGAGGAGTCAAATAGCAAAGTTCTCGCGACAAACTTCGATGCGGTTTAAATATGCCGCAAGAGTCAAATAAGACATGGGTCCCAAGAACGCATATAAGCCCTTATTAGTAGGTAAGCACAAAAAGGCTTCAAAGTAAAGGTTGCACTGTGTGTAAATTTAACCTTGAATTCTAGATAATTTGGTTCCTAAAAGAAAAGCATTTCGATCAATATTTGTTGGTATATTTGTCCAAACCAGAGTTCAAGTTCCTCAATTTCTGCTCTCCTTGCAAAATGGTTGGAGCAGCCCTAGTGATGAAAAGGAATTTCTCCACCCGACGAGGCCGTTATATTACCGGCGGGTGCATGGAGTTCATTGCCATAGAAACCATCACACAAGACCTCCAGCGACGCACCACATGGCGACCAAACCCTCTCCCACCGCCCCATCTGCCAGTCCTCGAGGCGTATTCCGTTATCGTCTCCTGCCCATCCTTCACCCGTGGAGGAACATATAGGTGACGGATAGATAGTGGAACAAGAGCCGGAGCCAGCGAAGCTACCCAAGAGGAAGAGCCGACTAGGCGTAGATGAGGGCGGGCATTCATGCATCCATAAATAAATAGATGTGGGTTCAAGTATCAATAAATTAATACTCTCTCTTAGGTCTCTCTTTTCGACTCTTTTGTTTGGAAGAAGGCTCTTGATATATTAGGGAAGAAGATCAATTAGGCAAACTGCAGTAGAAATTATTTTGAGTTCCTTTCCATCACGTGATAGAATGATTACACTAACAAAACACTGCGCTAAACATGTCAATTTTTGGCAGAAATCATAAATTTTTAATTAGTACCATCATACAAATCGAAGTAAAAATGAACTAATGGCTAAACCTTAAGAACATGCAATTGAAAGTACCAAAAAAAAAAAATAGCCTAGAGTTTTTTATTATGGTTGTTAAAGAATGCATCGTCGATCTTCTCTATGTTGTGAATATAATCTTGATTTTGGGTTGTGGGCCATCCATGTGGGATGTGGAGAGACAAGATAGGAAATGAGTTTAAATGAGAGGGTCCAAACCATGCTGACTTTTTCGGTGGAGTGAACATGGGGATTGAGAGATAAGTGTGGCAGTTGTTTTGTCATTGATGTGTCTGTAAACACATGTATGAGTATGTATGCCCTATGAAGTGGTGAAGTGCGGGAAAAAGTGAGAAAAGAGAGAGATGAGAAGGCAGAAAGGTGGGAGCCCCTTTGGGGATCTCCCCCACTATGAAAGTGTTGTGTCCATGTGAGAGTGAAATGTGAGAGTATGTGTGAGATGTGTGTGTTTGTATTTTACGATCAAAAGTTCAGTAAGAAAAGTTTAGTGATCTTGTGTATGAATAATTCTCTTATTTCCCAATCACCCTACGCTGTATTTCCCAATCACCCTACGCTGCCTGGGCGTATGCGGGTCAACTAGCAAGAGATGTAGCTAGCTCGCCAGATTATGATAGATATCATAGAGAGAAACAAAAGAACATTATGAGGCTTGAAAAAATCACCGTCTAGACTTCCAAGAAAAATGTTGAAGCTTAGAATTTCATGAACCGCAAACCTAAGCTTAAATCACCTGATATGAGATTTTTTCTGGTAAATCGCTAATCCGATTGATTGAAATTCAATGGTTTGATTGTCATCGCGTCCTGCATCTTCATCATCGTCTTCTTCCTCACTCCAATGGCTTTCTTTAAAATCTCATTTGCTCTCCATCGTGTAAAATGTGCCGTCAAGATAGAGGATATTTAACAATTAGGTTTAGAAGGTAAGCTTACAAGGACCTTCAG
>JAXBDA010005140.1:0-25665 GCA_036023075.1 Gaultheria prostrata
TAGAGAGAGAATGGGAGGGAAAATGGAGAGAGAAAAATGGGTTTTTGATTTTTTAAATGGGGGATTAGGGGTAGTTTAGGGGTAGTTTTAGGATGGTGGTAGAGTGTATTGTACGTATAGGAATCGTAGGAGATCATCCCAGACGCTCCCATGCAGGGAAATCTCATGATTAGATGCTCTGCAGAATTGCTGACTGGACCAGAGTTGAGCGCTCAAAGCCTTAGGATTGAGCGCTCAAGGTTCTTGGTGTCAGTTTGGTGGCTTTGCTTGGTTGGATGGTTCTTGGGTTGTTTTGACTTGTTAGGTGGTGTTAGGTTGATTGGTGCAAGTTCAAGCCCCTTTTCACAAGCCTCGGGTAACCATGATTGGTCCGTTTCGTCATCGAGAGTGCCCGAGTGCATCCCGGGTTCAAATTCAGGGTGTCTACAGTCGTCCCATTGTTCACCCTTTGCTGATTGGGGTCCCACCAGGCGTGCCAAAATGTTTTCCTGGAAAAACTCCAAATGAAACTGCGAGTGCTTAAGTGGTTTGTGTAACGGGCGTGCCAAGACCGTGTGGTACGGTCTGTTTGTAGTAAAGGCCAGCGTGCTTTTTTTCTAACTTCTTTCGTAGCGGATTGCGTGCATCCCAAAGGGTGGAGTTGCAAAGTGGTTCGTGGTTTGCCTTATCGTAAAGGACTTTAAAAATTTCCCAACTATGTGCAAAATGAGAAACAACAAAGTAAAATAAATCCAACTTATATTAATGAAGATTAATAAAGTTGGGTAGAAGGAATCGTAAAACACGACTTAGGCTATGGCTAGATTTGTAGAACGATATATATAATAAAACAAGAAGTAGGTTGTGCTAGAATCTTGTCAAAATAAATAAACTCAACAGAGTTGGTGGCTTCAACGAGGTTGAGAGGCTTCAACGGGTTGAGGATCTTTGGTAGATATGTCGTGAGACTTGGATAAGTCGAGAGACTTGAGGTTGATGGTTGTGAAACCAATTTTGTAGTCTTGCAAACTAGTATTTATAGGTTCCCATATTCCTTATTTCATGGGTAATGGGGTAGTGGGGACTTGGAGAGGCCGTGAGAAGCCGACACATGGCAGTAACCAACTTCCTACTTTTGTGTTGATAATCAACAAAGATTATTTTCAGCAAAAATATCTCTCAATGCACGAGGATAATTTTGGTAAGGAGGTTATATCCCCTAATTTCAAGGGTCATGGGAATAACTGCCTCTCCTTTGGAACCAATTCTTGCCAGCACATGAGGTCCATTTCCTCATTTCATGGGGTGTAGAGATAATGGATCCCAAACTACCAATCCATTCACACGTGCACTTCTAAGGGATGATTGTGATAATGAGGCCACTTCATATTAATTTTAATGGCCTTTATTTATAATTCCAGAAATTATCTTATAGAACCGTCTCATTCATTTCTCATGGGCCAAAATTAACTGGGCTCTTCCATTGCCGAAAAATACTAAATGAGCCGAGTTTCAATAAAAATTTATTGGGCCAGGACTTAACAAAATAAAATTAATGCGGCCCATTAATTTTACAAGTGAAATTAGCCACTTTGATCTAAAAATAACATTTTTTGGTCCTTCAGAAAAAAATGTCAAATTTAAGTACAAACAAGAATATTACCGTCAACAAAAATAAGATCATAGGAATATAACTTTTTGAAAATATGACAATGATCCCAATCCAGTGATCTTTTCTCACCAGATTTTCATCTAAGTTGTCCACCATCACCATCCACCTACCTATCGCAAAAGCAAAAAAATAATAATAAGAAAGACACCCGTTGCAAACTGTATTTGTGTAAAGAAAAATGATAAAACTTGTTGGTTGGTAATTTGGTATGATTTTGATTCAAGAACTGAAACTCTATTGTAAAACTTTATTTTATGAATTTAATTAAGGGATACAGTTTCTCTTATCGAGCTTATGAACTTATAATAGCTGTCCATTCTCATTAGCAATTTAGCATGCACTAATTGCGCCCTCTTTCTCGGATCAAGCATTTCCGGGTATTTTTTTTTTGATAAATCCTCGCGATGGACATTAAAAATATATTTTAAACACATTTAACGGTTCTGATCATCGAAATTTGATCTTGAACAAAAATTCCCGCACATAAGTAATATAAGGGATCTTTTTGGATATTTATTGTATATATATATATATGGGGAGTGATTTCTACACCCCAAAATTGTTATCCACACTCTTATTGAAACTTTTATGTGTAAAAATTTGACTGAAAGACGCAAAAAAGGAGTGGGGGTATCAATTTGGGGTGTAAAAATCAATTACCTATATATGTATATATATACCAATGTTTTCGTCCACTACCCTTAAAGCCCACTCCCGTCCGGACTAAGTCTTTCCCGATCAAATTTTAAAAATCCTAACTGTCCAATATGTTTAAAACATAATTTTAAGAGTACCTATTTACGAGAAATCATAAAAAAAAATGAGCGGAAAGAACTTAATCCGAGCAGTTTATGATATGTATTTTTCAAGAACTGCTAAATTTTTACAAGAAAATGTACGAATACATGTCATTAATGAATTTTGAAGTCAAATTTGTGCCGAGTTTGCCCATTAGAATGTTTGGTACTAGATGAAGTTTTTACTCAAATTTGAGAAGTAGGAGTTAGCTGGAGCCCTCCTTCTCCCTCAATTCCAATTCCCAGCCACAGAAAACAAGAGGCAGTTAAAGTATTAAACCCTATCTCTTCCAATAACCAACTTCAAAAACTTGCCCCTCTATTTTTTTTGTAGTATCTTTTACTATAACACAACTCTCATGGCATCCACAGCAACTCCTCCAGCTTTATATTCTCTTCTTCTGAGGCCCCAAAACAGAGGCAGTCAGCAGAGGGAAGATCAGCAGCAATTATGGGCAAGAAAGGTAGTAGGGAAATTAGCTAGAAGAAGAAAAATCAGGCATAGCAGCAGCAGCAGCAGTTTGAGAGTTTTTGCGGCGGGGCAAGAATGGGAACGGCAGCCGGGATTTGATACGAGGATTCATTGGGAGAATGATGAGGAAGGGTGGGTTGGAGGAGGAGGTAATTACAGTAGTAAGTCACAGTCATCAAGACAAGAAGATGAGAGCAGCCACGTGGACAAGCTATTGAGTGAAAGGTTTTCAGAATTGCTCAATACTTCTTCTGATTCTCATTATCAGTGAGTCTCGACATCTTTCTTTAATTATAATTATATGCATGCCGTATGGGATTGAGCTTATTTCTCGCACGGGTTATGTGAAATGAACAGATCATGGAACTTGCAGATCCGGGGACCCCTCGGCCCTCCCCCACGGCAGACCCTGCCACACCCCAAAATAACATAAACATTGTTTTGGGGCCAAAACCAAAAGCCAGCCAGCAGTCTACCCATTGGGCTTTGTTTGGTAGCAGCATATTACTCTGCATCACATTTAATTAATTTCAGATTAATGATTTTTTGGGCTCAATTGGGGTCCCAAACCGCTCATTAATTTCAGATTACTGATTTATCAATTTTTTGGGGGCCCATTTGGGGTCTCCAAGCCGCTCATTATTCTTTAAATATTTTTTTATGGGTTCTTGCAAAAAATAACTCAAACCGATATCGGTACGGGCCTTTTTGCAAGAACCCATAAAAAACATTTTCAAAATAACAAGCGGCTTGAATCATCTTGGGATCGGAATAGATAGATGCGGAACGGATGGATCCCAAATAGGCCCAAAAAAAGTTTAAAAATCATTAATCTAAGATTTAAGTATTTTGCCGAACAAATTCTGAAAAAGTAGTTACCGATATTGGATTGAGCTAAATTTTTATAGGAATTCATAAAAAAAACATGTTAAGAATATGAGCGGTTTGAATTATCTTTGTGGGATCCGAAATGGACCCAAAAAAACTAAATAAATCAATTGAATGTCAAACGGGAGTTTAGCAACACAATTAGGGACTCCTCAAAACCTTAAAACGACGTTGTTTTGGGACGTGGCAAGACCTGCCGTGGGTGATGATGCAAAGTGGCCGATACTGACTCACATTTTATTTCGGATGAGCAAAATAGTATTGAGGGCAGTCAACTGCTTAACTCAGCATTCGTGTAACACTATTCCACAATGTTTAGGTCTAGAAATGGAGCTCATGCAGCAGTATCAAGATTTCACAATGAGGTCGTCTTAGTTTTTATGATTTCGTGTTTTATTTTTTTGTCAATGAATTTTTTTTTGTGATAAAAAAAAAAACAGTAATCTCACTTGCATAAAAAAAAAAAAAATTTAGTATAACAAAGACCACGAATATGCGAATGTACGAAAAAATATGCTTATCATCATCCAAAATTACGAGTACCATATAGTTCCATGGCGCACCTCTTCGCAACTAACCCAAAACTGCGTAAGAAAGTAGAAAAATAGAATACGGAGAAGGCTTTTAAAGGGAAGAAAAAATTGGTTTTGTACTACTGCATGGCTATCAGTTACTTACGGGGCATCTGGGGGGATCACTTTTATGCACTTGGCAAAAAGGAAATTTCTCTAATTTACAGCAGTCATTCAAAGCTACATTCTTCTGAAGTAATGTGTGTGTGTATGTGTTTTGCCATCGTTAGGACCTATACATACTAGCTAGTTTAAATTTACGGGGAAAGGAAAACGGGATCACCCTCAAAAACCCCAAGTGGGGCATCCATCAGTCTGCAACCTTAATGAGGGAAATTAAGAAAATCTGTAACCCTTCCAAATGAGGCCAAAGTAGTAGTACTATATATTTTTTTTATATGCACCTTGGATATGTTTATCCATCAGTTCAAGAATGAGCTTCTTCATTTCTTAAAACTTGAAAGTGTGAGCATAAATGTCATCTTTTGCCTTGGTATTTCTCAAGCTAAATAAACTAAAACTAATTTTTCCTCTTCTCATTCAAGTTCATTTTCCTCACCAAATCCAGAAACCTAACTGCTTACAACAAATCTCAGCATTAAAACAGTGTTTCTTATCAAACAGGTTTTTAGGAGTTTCAGCAGAAGCTGACTTGGAGGAAATAAAAGCGGCTTATAGGCGACTATCAAAAGAGTACCATCCAGACACAACCTCACTTCCACTGAAATCAGCATCGGAAAAGTTCATGAAACTCCGAGAGATTTACGATGTACTGAGTGACGGCGAGAAACGCAACTTCTACGACTGGACGCTGGCTCAGGAGGCGGCCAGCCAGGAAGCTGAAAAGATGAGAGTGAAGCTGGAGGATCCGTACATGAAGGAGGTGGAGAATACCGTACCTATGCCAGACGTGATGGATAGGCTTGGTGGTAAGAACATGGACCTTAGTGATCAAGCACTCTCTGCTCTCACCTTTGACGTTGTTATAATACTGTTTGCTATTTGTTCTATCGTTTATGTAGTTGTCTTCAAAGAACCATATTATTACTAGCTCAAATTGGCTTCTTGGATGGCAATTCAAGGACTAGAAACTTGTATAATTATAGAAGATTTTAATGGTAAAGGGAAATCCCTTTTTGGTTGGGAAAGGAAAATGAGAAACGAAATACTTACGTAGTTGTCTGTGTACTGATATAACTTAATTGGATCAAATTTCACCAAAAAAACCTTGGATCGAATGGGTAGCTGAGGCATGCCAAAGATTGTTGTTGTTGTTCAGAAGCCTAATGCTGCCATCATTATTTGTCCGACACTGGATTATCTATTTTGGCTGTAAGCCTACACTCTTGCGTCGTAAGACGTATTGGATATTGATGCTCCTCGCATATGTATCCAATGATTCCTATGCATATCCATACTCTGAATTAATTTTCTTTAGCTTCACGAATTAAGTACCGGATACTTCTTTCATTGAATTGCATGGCTGCAATTCAAAGCGTAACCTGATGGGAAACGGATCCCCAAGACCCCGTGATGATGCATACAGATTATACACCGAAAAACTATTAAACCCTAGATGGCGGAATTAGGGTTACCTCTCTTCCGTAGACACGAGTGCACGTGTACACGGTGGAATAGTTTCTTTTCCCTTAACCCGAATATAACACGAACAAAGCTCAACCGTACCTTACGATCTTCTGCCCTATTCCCTTATACCTCGAATTTCGTACCCGATTGTGGACTCCAACGAGATCTGTTTTTCTCTCTTTTAACGGCTCTCTATTGTATCTCACAAAAGCGTGTGAAACCTAGAGAACAAAGCAGTATATTTATAGGGCTAGGGCAGGGACCTCAGGAGAAATAAATCTGGGCTCCTTGTGTAAATAAGAAACCCTAATCCTACTAGGATTCTATTTCTTATTTCACAAATTATAATTCTTTAGTGGTATAATTCACACCACTAAAGAATTATAATTGCACTCCCGTCATTATCTCAATTAATATCGAGCTCCACGTCAGTAAATATTTATTTATCTCTCCACGTTAAGATTACAAATACCCGTTGATTCCATGAAATTACTAACAATCTCCCACTAATCAACGTCTTATAAAATACCTTGAGACTTTCCACTTAACTCATTCGATATGTCGGATACATATATCCACCTGCAGGGTTTGACATAATCGAAACTTATAAGCTTACTCAAGGGAGTATTATCAATCCCTAACGGGATGTGGATTCCATCAATAATTAATATCGTATATATCATGCATTTAATGGAGTGACCCAACTCACCAAGATTATTGACCCAAAATAGGACCTCACTTTATAATGAATCAAAGTCAATTACACTATATGTATATATCTATTAATTATATCCGAATTAAGAGCATAAGTATTCATAATAACTATAAGGTTCTAATTGTCTTTCAATGTCAGTATTAAGACAATTTCCTTAAACCGGTCCTGTTCAATACACACAAAATGTATTAGCACAATGAGTCGGAACTAGAA
Source organism: Gaultheria prostrata (assembly GCA_036023075.1). Taxonomy (NCBI): domain Eukaryota; kingdom Viridiplantae; phylum Streptophyta; class Magnoliopsida; order Ericales; family Ericaceae; genus Gaultheria; species Gaultheria prostrata. The sequence goes on from JAXBDA010005140.1 coordinate 6,896, forward strand.
CTGCTCCCTGCAGTCAAGACAAACCTACTAAAAAATTGTGCTACAATCCTACTGATGGCGTGTCAAATTCCATCTAAGATTGTGAACCAAAAACTTATATTCTACAAGAACTGATGATCCAATCTTCCGTGTGTAAGCCGTACTCTACACACTAGATCATCTACTATGTAGAATAAGAGACACACATGCACAACATACAATAATATTATGCAAACATTGCCCATAATAGATTCTCATCAAAAGGGATAAAACCGATTAATATTTAACCAATAAAATTAATCAATTACATAAAACGCAAGGCTTTTAGTAAAAATCCTAACAATCTCAAAGCCATGCTGCCACGCATCTCACTCCCATTCCCTCTAGGTGACTATCAAAAGTCTTGGCCTGTAAGCTCTTCGTAAAAGGATCTGCTAGGTTGTTTGTTGATGCAATCTTGGTCACAGCAACATCACCTCTCTGTACGATTTCTCGAATTAGATGATACTTACGCTCGATGTGCTTTCCCTTCTTATGAGTCCTTGGCTCTTTTGAGTTAGCAACTGCACCACTATTGTCACAATAGAGTGTGATAGCTGACTGCACGGAAGGCACCACTTCTAGATCCATTAGGAAGTTCTTGAGCCAAACGGCCTCCTTGGCTGCTTCAGAAGCTGCCACATACTCAGCCTCCATGGTGGAATCAGCAATACATGATTGCTTGATACTCCTCCAACTTATGGCTCCACCTCCTAGGGTAAACACATATCCCGAGGTAGACTTTCTGGAATCCTTATCTGACATGAAGTCTGAGTCCGTGTACCCACAAGGTACTAGACTGTCTCACTGGTAAACCAATATAAAATCTCTAGTTCTTTTCAGATACTTGAGTATATGTTTCACAGCAGTCCAATGCTCTTGTCCAGGGTTAGACTGAAATCTGCTAACCATGCCTACAACAAAGCAAATATCAGGTCTAGTACACAGAATCGCATACATGAGGCTTCCTACTGCTGAAGCATAAGGAACTGCCTTCATTTTCTCCATCTCTTGAGGTGTCTTTGGAGACTGATCCTTAGATAGATTGATCACATGCCTGAAAAGAAGAAATCCTTTCTTGGAATCCTGCATGCTAAATCGGGCAAGGATCATATCGATGTAAGTAGCTTGAGATAAGCCCAACATCCTTTTCTTCCGATCTCGCATAAGTTTAATCCCAAGGATGTGACCGGCTTCTCTCAAGTCCTTCATGTCAAATTGGCTGGATAACCACACCTTTACTGAAGACAATACTCCCACATCGTTTCCGATGAGCAAGATATCATCCACATATAGCACTAGAAACACCACTACATTTCCGTTGCGCTTCTTGTACACACATGACTCATCCGGGCATTGATCAAAACCAAAAGACTTGATTGCTTGATCAAAACGGATGTTCCAAGACCTAGATGCCTGCTTAAGTCCATAAATAGACTTCTTGAGCTTGCACAACATGTGCTCTTGACCTTTTGCTATGAATCCATCTGGTTGCATCATGTAGATACATTCATCCAGATTGCCATTAAGGAACACAATTTTTACATCCATTTGCCAAATCTCATAATCAAGATGAGCCGCAATGGATAAATGAATCCGGATGGACTTAAGCATAGCTACCGGCGAAAAAGTTTCCTCATAATCGATCCCTTCTTTCTGAGTAAAACCTTTCGCGACAAGCCTAGCTTTATAGGTTTCCACCTTCCCGTGCACTCCTCTTTTCTTCTTATAGATCCACTTACATCCTACGGATTTTTATCCCTTCGGGTGGTTCTACAAGATCCCAAACTTGATTTGAGTACATAGACTCCATCTCTGAATTCATAGCTTTTTGCCAAAGTTCCGCATCTTTATCCTGTAATGCCTCATTGTAGTTACATGGATCGGCGAGTTGTTCATCAGGGATCAAATAAGAAGACTCTCCTAACAATGTATACCGATTGGGTGGAACAATAACCCTCCCACTACGACGAGGTACTGGTGTATCAACAACTGTTTCTTGCGGCGTAACCTCTTGTACTACTGGTGTTGAAGAAATTTGTGCTTGTCTCTCTCCTCTCAATTCCTCTTGAACAATCTTACCCCTGGGTTTGTGATCTATGACATAATCCTCTTCTAAGTATCGGGCATTGGTGCTAACAACCTTCTGATCCTTAGGACTATAAAATAGACCACCTTTCGTTCCTCTAAGATACCCTACAAACAAGCAAACCTCTGTCCTTGATTCCAACTTATTTGTGTCCCTTTTCAGCACATGTGCTGGACTACCCCAAACCCGTACATGCCGTAGACTGGGTTTGCGCCCAGTCCACAGTTCTGTGGGTGTAGTAGGTACTGACTTAGATGGTACCAAGTTGAGAATGTATGCTGCCGTTTCCAATGCATGTCCCCAGACGAAATTGGTAAGTCTGAATAACTCATCATTGATCTCACCATATCCATAAGAGTCCTATTCCTTCTCTCTGCGACACCATTTTGTTGTGGCATACCTGGAGCAGACAACTGGGATGTAATCCCTTCTGCTGACAAGTAGTCCCTAAACTCTCCCAAGAGGTATTCGCCACTACGATCAGATCGCAGTGTCTTGATATATTTACCCAGACGCTTTTCCATTTCCGCTCCTGAATTTCTCATAGCATTCGGATTTACGGTGCATCAAATAAATATATCCATCTCTTGAGTAATCATCGATAAAAGTGATGAAATACTCATAACCACCTCTAGCTTGGACATTCATGGGTCCACATAAATCAGAATGAACCAATTCCAACGGTTCAGTGGCCCTACTTCCTTTTGCTATAAAAGGGCCTCTTGGTCATTTTACCTTCCAAACAGGATTCACAGGCTGGAAGTGCCTCCACTTCTAATGTGCCCAAAGGTTCATTAGTAAAAAGTCTAGAAATCCTATTCAGATTAATATGACCTAGACGTAAGTGCCAAAGATACGTTTGGTTCAACTTAGAAGGTTCTTTTCTCTTACATGACAATCTATTAGTATTATTCATTTCACTCAGTTGCATCGTTGGAAAGATAGGATTAATTAAGTAGAGATTGTCAACCAATGAAGCAAAACAGATAAAATGTTTATTTAACTTAATAACCACAGAGTCATTAAAATAAACCAAATAACCATCCTTAATCAAATTAGAAACAGAAACCAAGTTTCGCCTAATAGAAGGAACATAAAGACAATCTCTTAAAACTAAACTCCTATCACTACTAAAATTAAGAACTACGTTTCCTACTGCAACTGCCGCTACTCTCGTAGCATTCCCCATGTGTAGATGAATCTCCCCATCACTTAGCCGTCTGGTTTCCTAGAACCCCTGCAATGAATTGCAAACATGATTAGTGGCTCCCGTATCTACACACCAGATACTGGTAGATAACACCGCTAAACATGATTCAACTACTAGTGAAAAAGATTTACCTTGTTTGTTCACCTTGTTGAGAAAAACTGGACAATCTTTCTTCCAGTTCCCTTTCTGCTTGCAGTGAAAATACTTGCCCTTAGGTTTTTTCACTCCACCTTGAGGTCCATTAACTGCCTGAGGAGCATTGACTTGCTTGGGAACCTTTTTCTGCTTCTTATTGCCTTTCGGCTTAGACTTAGAATTAGTAGCCTTTTTAGCCACAAGTACACCCTCCTTTGTGTTGTCCTCCAGATCCTCAGCTGATATAAGCTCTTTAAACAATTCCGTCAATGAGTAATGCATCTTATGCATGTTATAATTCAGACGAAACTGCTTAAAAGGGACAGTCAAGGAATTGAGCACTATATCGACCTGGGTTTCCCCATCGATTTCAGCTCCTAGGATCTCCAGTTCATTCAGAAGACCTATCATCTTCAGAACATGATCCCTAACCCCTTTCAACCATTCTTATGTTCATCACCTGATTCATTGCAACCTTCCTAGCCGCACGATTCTGATCCCCAAACATTTCTGAAAGGTTATGCATCATGTCATAGGCAGTTTCCATAGACTGATGCTGATGTTGCAATACATTCGACATGGAAGCCAGAATGTAACACGGCGCCATCTCATCAGCCTTAATCCAATCCTTATAAGCTTTGATTTGGATTTCTGTTGCATTTTCAATTTGGGCTGGGTTGGGAGGACAATCTTCAAACAATACATACTTATGACCCTCAACAGTTAACACAATATTCAGATTTCTTTTCCAGTCAATGTAATTAGGTCCAGTAAGTTTGTTTTCTTTGAGAATAGTAGCAAGTGGATTGAATGAAGCCATTTGATATCTGAGAAGCACATAACAATCAATTATGATGGGCAAATAAAAACTTTTTGTAATTCTATTAAATTGGTTCCCTCGACCAGTCTATTAAAAGAAAAACATTAGCAACCCTACACACACTGGGAAGAGTATGCCTCGATGGGAGGTCCACTACTCTTCATCATTCGTGTAGATAGGCAAAACCTTTTAATTTTATTAACTAGACACTAGACCGTGCCCAATAAAATTAAATAGCTAACATAGCTTCGGTCCTAGAAATAATAGCAGTGACTCTGATGGAGAGGATACTATTATTTATAGCTAAGTGTATACCATTACCTAGCCTTAGACCCATTGTTCCGTAATGAACCACCTCAGATGGAGAAGTAATTCATACAACAATTATCATAGAGCTATCCTTTAAGGAAGTTTGTACTGATGATGCCACAATTAATTTTGTCCGATGGGGAGGAAGGTTCTAAAACCAACACACAAAATTAGTCATATCATTTACATACTAGTAATGGAGACCGTGGGATTTATATAAAATAAACTCCCTCTCCCACTTAGTTATTTAAAAAATTTGTGAGGGTTATCAAATTTACGTGTTTGCAAAAAAATGTGATCTAGGTCAAAAGGCCAAATTTTACCATGTTGTCCCAATATGGTAACTATCACTCATGCAAAACACACATGGAAACATAAATAATCATAAATAAGGAAACATAGTGAAATACGAATCCCGACTATTATGGTCATGATCCTTGTTTCCAAAATAGCCAAAATTGTAGCCGCGCCTTGTGCACCAAGTTAGAGATTAATCCAACAACAGGGGTCGAAGGGGGTCGAGCTGCAACTTCGGCCACCATACTGTAGACACCCCAATTTTGATAACTTATGCTTCCCCGATGATGAAAAAAATGCGAAATATACCTTGGAACAGCCCCTTGGGTCAAACAGGACGAAAAGTCTAGCACCTCAACCACCTTGACCGTACGGCCTCATTTTCCAAACGGTACGACCCAGAACTCCTTCTCCACCGTACGACCTTCATGTCCATACCGTGCGGGACAACTTGGCACGCCGCACGACACCCTTGTCCCATCGCGAGAATCCTGGAGATGCTCTGCAATTCGAATTTTGGTTGCGTCGTACGAAATCACCTTACTCATAGACCGACTTCTCACCGTGAGCGTCTTGGTTAACTTACACGACCATCCAACCTTCATACCTATAAAAATCAACCTCTGTGAAAATGGTTCTGCCCCGAGAGAAAAAAATCGAGCTCTCGAGTCATAGCCGATCGAAAATCTCCCTAAAAACATTACCTCTTTTGTCACCTTAAAATCCCGTTACTCTGCCACCCAAAACCCATTCTTACCCCTAAGATCATAAAACTCATATTCAAGTTTCACCCAGTGTCACCAATCGAAAGTTCATTCTTGTTCTAAAGGTATACTAAGTGCTTTGATCGCCATCTTCGCTTCTGAGGGGGGTTTTCGGGTTTAGGGTTGTTCCATACCTCTCCTGAACCCTGCAAAACCAAGCTCTTTTAACAAACCCTACAACTCGTGGGTTGTTCTTGTCTCTGGAGTAATGCCGTGAACATTTTCGATATGTTCTACGATATTAACCTTGGTAAGAGATACATTACAAGTCTTTTAAAAGGGTTTCTAATTGAAAACTGCAAATTTTTACATCAACAAAACACCCGTTTTCTTCTCTGATCAGAGAACAAATTTTGAAAAAAAGTTCATACAATTTCCACCGTGCGGTGTCACAGTTTCCACTGTGCGGTGCATTGTGGTATGCCGTACGGCATAACGGGAAAACTCCAATTTTCATACTCTGTTTTTCTGAAACTATGCTCTGTTTTCCAAAACTTACAGAGGTTTTATTGCGGTTAACCCCCTTTGGTTTCTTGTCATTACTGTTACATCCTCGTTACTTGATTATTCATTCCATTTGATTGTTTATTTGTTACATGATTTAATTATTGATCTTTTTTATTTTATTTCTTTAAATGTGTTATTTCCGTCATTAACTGTTTATGTGAACAAAGTTTTTAATAAAATCTTTTCATTAAAATCCCACAAATATTTAGTAGAGACCGGAAAATTCCGGGCACGCGGGGTGCATTTTTCAAACAAAACCTTCCCCGCGGGTAACCTGGCTCCCGAGCCCAAATCTCTATTTTTCGCAGACCAAACCCTTTTTTTAGCGGCACAAGAGTCATATTATTTTTCAAAACGGTTCCTCCGGTACCTAACATTTTCTAAAAATTAAACCCCGGGTGGCGACTCTAAATTTTATTTTTTCCCTAAGTCCGCCTCTTTTTCAAAACAATCAAAAAGCGTGGCACCGCCCACAAAATGGCGACTCCGCTGGGGATCAATATTTTTTAAATTAATCTTTGTTTTGACATTTTACACTTGTAAAACGACCCTTGAAAGCTTGACACAACGTACATGCTTCGCGCTGTCAAAGAAAGGAATGATGTCAGGGTGAGAGCCCGATCAATCCAGACTGGAGCTTTCCCGATTGTTTGCTTGCGTAAAATTTCAGGGTTTTGATTAGTTTAAAAAGCGAGCCAAGCTTGAAAAATATTTGTGAGATTTTTGAAAAGATTTTATTCTTAAACTTTTGCATTGCACGTGCATGGTTACTAGCCCCGCCACTGCGTCCTGGTTACCCTACCCTGCTTGCTAGTGTTAGGACATCCCAGGATTCTCGGCAACCCTGGACGATGATGAGTCAACTTGCCGTTATTAACCTTGCCACGTCAGTATTCTGTGCAAATGGGAGGCAAATATTGGCTCTAGTCTGGGGAACCCCCTAAACCAAAACCGGCCTTTGCATATAGATAACCGTAGAACCTTCCAATCTACGACAGGACCCACAGGGTAGAATTATGTGATATATCCTGCTACGGCTTACTGTTTTTCCATATCCTGTCAGCATGCTACTTGTCTACCGCTTTTGCACATACCATGCTACCTGCTTACTGCCTTTTGCATATATTGCTCTCATTTTACATGCATACACAAACTAGATTGACCCTAGGTTGTCACTTCACTCACCTGGAGATTGCCCCAACAATCTCTAGTTATGCTGGATATTTCAAAATCCTATTTTTCTAAAACCGCTGCAATTAGGCCCTGCCTTTTTCCCAAAGTAAAATTGGTACTTTTTTGTCAGAGAACAATGGCTGACCAATCAAGCAACAAGAGACTCAAGTGTACCTTCACCACTCACCACAACGCTCCTGCCTGGATTGTTGAGGAATGTAAGCCTGAGCAGAAAACCCCTGGAGGAGACAAGCTCTACAAATGGGTTGATCCAGTCGCTGAGCCCAAGCCGTCAGATACGCCAAACCAGTGGGATAATAGTGAAAGCCACTTAGGCTGGAAGATCTACATCACACCAGACAGCAACCCAAGGATGCTCCCAGACAAAATCACTGTTATGTACGAGGAGAATGATGACGACTTCTATGTCATGCCTCCAGTCAAATACCATGACGAGGAGGGCAAGCCAGTGTACTACTTTGCTGATCCAGTTACTGGCCATAAGTACTGGGATGTATGTGATTGTGATGAATGCTATGAAGAATGTGTTCGCAACAATGATGGCATCTCCCTAAACCAGCTCAAAGAACAGTATGCTTGGGAGAAGCAGCAGGAAGAAGAAGCCAAAGCTCGCAAGGGAAAGCAAAAGGTTGGTGAAGCCAGTTCACCATCCACCCCAACTCATCCCATCCCATGAAGTTGCAATCTGAACAAGTGAAAGTGTGCCAACAACCAGATCTTATCAAGCCATCAAGGGCCCTTTTTGAAATAAAGCCAGCATTAGTTGCCTAGTCTAAACACTGTTCACTCATCAAGTCTGTAGTTTCTGTTGCTTATTGAGTCTGCTGTTGTTTTCGGTACTGGCTACTTATCGTGTCTGTAATAGCCTATACTTTGCTTATCGAGTCTATTTTTCCGTCTACCGGAACTCTTTTGTATCACTCCCACAGTGAGACTTCTATGAAAAAAGACATCTTTTTGCAAAAACTTCAAAACCTAAAATTGCAGTCCCGAACTACGTTACGGCCTGATTCCTCTCCACGAGGATACGTAGGCAACCTCGGTCCGGCCGTTGTTTTCTAAATCTTGAACATATGCAGCAAAATCAGAGAAAAATTGGGGCAATCATGCATAAACACTTCATTTCATTCATGTAAATAGATTGCATGTACAACATCATTTAATTTAATCTGTTCATACCATCAGTACATAACCATTGGCAAAAATAAGAACATTCCTGCACCTGGTTGGGCTCGAACTCCCCAACAACGATTAATTCGAACTGTGTCAAGAGTAGAACAATTAACTAGCCTTCCAGTTATGGCCAAGACCACAGAACAGTCAAAGAAGACCGAGGTTCAGATTCTCAAAGAAGCCTTGGAAGATCAGCGAGCCACCAACGGCAAGCAAACGGCTCAAATGATGATCATGATTCAAGATGTAACCTCCCGTTTGTCTGGAGAATCGTCAAACAATCAGAACAATTCAGGGATGGAAGCCATGATGGCTAAGTTAGCCAAGCTTGAGGAATCAGTCCAGAAACAAGAAAAGATTGCAACTATAGGCATTGACATGGAGAAACTATGCCTGTTCCCTGATGCAAAGCTGCCTGACAAATTCAAGCCAATTGATTGGGACAAATTTGATGGAAGCGGCGATCCAAAAGCACACTTGCAAACATACGTGGGTACCTTATCCATGTATGATGTGGAGAAAAACGCCATGGCCCGCACTCCGTTGGTTATTGAACTTAGACAATTCAAAGAAAAAGACTTGGGAAGACATTGGGCAGCTTTTGTGGCTCAATACAACTACAACATCCAGCTGGAGATGACCATTCGGGAATTAGAATCTACGAAGATGGGGAAGAGCGAGTCTTTCGCCAACTTTGTCAAACGCTGGAGGGGGAAAGCCTCACAAATGATAGACAAGCCCTCGGAGAAGGAACATATGAGGATTATCACCCGGAACTTGGAACCGGACTTTGCTAAACACTTGGTGGTCTTTCAGACCTCCGCCGACTTCAAAACCTTTTATGAAGCTGGCCTTGTTGTGGAAGTTGCAATCCACACTGGCATATTTGACAAAGGAGAATCAACTTCTCGGCCCAAACGAGTCTACTCCGGTAACATCAATACCTTTTTCGGACCTAATACTTATCACCAGACTCAAGCCAGTTCCTCCAATCCCAAGCCGGTCAAAGCCGAGCCAGTTAACCAAATAGCCACTCAATCACCACCTCTCCAAAATACATCCCGACCAAGAAGAGAATTCTACCAATTCCCTTTCCCTCTTACCACTGTCTACAAAAAGCTCCTTGAGAAAAATGTCATCAAGCCTCTTGATCCACCCAAAGAACTTTCCCCAAACCTCAATCCAAATGTCTATTGTGCCTATCACCAAATGCCTGACCATCATACCAACAACTGTATCCGGCTCAAACACATAGTCCAAAACTTTGTTGATGACGGAACCATTCCAATTCCCAAGCAAAAGCCCAACACCATTTCCAATCCCTTGCCTGACCACAAGCAGAATATCCAAATTAACCAAATATCCTTCAGCTCCACTTTAAAAGGCCAAAACATGACCAGTTCAACCCAAGCCTGTACATTGTGTCAGTCACTGAATCAAAACCCTTTGTCTCAGTACCAGAGAATCTGGGAATCCATGCCATTGGAAATCTTGAACGAAAGCCCAAACTCAAATGGGGTGACCTCGCAGAACAAAGAGAATGGGCCATGAGCGATCAGGAATGGGAAGATTCCCAACAAGCACTGTTCGGTTCTCTGCTAATCTCTTGGGACCCGAGCCAGTACATTGTCCCAACATTTCATGACAAGACATCTGCTAACATACCGGAAAGCCTCAGTATCAGTCAAGTTCAAGAGGTAGCAACCTGTGCTGACCCTCTGGATACAGTCTCACTCCCAACCTTGTTTGGGGAATCTGAAAATCATCTCAGCCCTAGGAATGGAGAAGTTCAGCACAACCTCTCAAACAGCTCCTCGCTATCTCAACTTCCTGAAGAAGAAAATCGTTAAGCCATCGAGACTGTCTTCAATGATCATGATTGGTTTTCTCAAGCATACATTATCGAGGAGTCTCTACCGCGGCCATCCGCACCGTTTTCGCATGATTCCAACTTATCAGTTCTGGTCACCGATCCTCGGACAACCACATGGAATGAAGATGAGGTTGTTGATATCCAAGTCGGCAGCAACGAAGTGTGGACAGTCAATCAATCCATGCTAGACCAGTCTTTCTGGCAAGATTAAAAGGTAACGGATCTGCAAGCAAAACTAGAGACAGTTGAGATCAGCAATTAGAAAACTCCAGACAGTTTGATTGACTTGTGGTCTGAAGATCAGAATGAGAAACAGAAAAGGGAAGCCATCAAAGCTGGTAAGCACAAAGTTGGTGAAGGATTTGCAGGCTTCTGGGGTGAAAACTAGTAACTCTGGGAAGATACCGTCAACCGGGTAACAAGAAGTGGCCGAATCTACCAACCGGCCAACCTTCGGGGAAACATTGCACATCGAACTCAGCAAGGAGAATTCATTTAGGACGATCTCGTTCAGGAAAATTCAGCTACGGTTGAACCCGAACTCACTACTCAGCCACCTCAAAGGAACCGAGCAATTGCAGAAGAATTGGTCCGAAAGCAGCTTGAAAGAACTCCAACGCCAGTCTCAATATGGGGTCTGCTCTCTTCCTCCAGGGAACATCGTCAGAAACTGATCAAAACTCTGTCCAACATGGAGGTACCACCTGATACTCCTCCAGATACTATGGTAGCCCTGCTTACCCATGCTCGTGCCAAGCACGTCGTTACATTCACTGAAAAGGATCTACCCCCAAAGGGAGCCGGTCACAACAAACCTTTGCACATCACTCTAAAGTGTATGGGAAAATGGGTCCCAGTCGTTTTGCTTGACAACGGATCCACACTAAATGTGTGTCCCCTGCAGACAGCCTATTGTCTTGGTTTCAAGAACAAAGACTTCCAGCCATCCAACCTCGAAGTGCGCGCATATGATAACACGCGCAGGGATGTGATTGGGATCATCCAGATGGAAGTAGTCATCGAAAGCTTCTATGCAGACATCAAGTTCCATGTGCTCGACTTCCCATCATCTTTTAACCTGCAGCTAGGCAGGCCTTGGCTTTATCGATCGGATATCATGGCAGTGCCTTCTTCCCTACACCAGAAAGTTCAACTTGGTCTGGCCATGGGAACTTTAACCATTCACGGAGATTTAGGGAATCGTCCCCATTCCCCGAGAATGCACCATTGCTTGAGATTGCTCACGGAGAAGAGGATATCACCCTCGGTGGTTTCTCTTTTGACACTTCTGGATCGGTTCTTACCGTCAAAATGGATGAAGACTTCTCAATGAGCTCAACTACTTTAGAGATGATGAGAAAGATGGAATACCTGCCCGACCTGGGGTTAGGTCTAAACAACCAGGGGATGGCTGAATTCCCCAAGTTTTCGATGAATAACCACTGCTTCGGTCTCAGTTATGAATCAGCTGACAGTGAACCAAGAAAGGGAAAGAAGGTGCAAGCAGGTGCCAAGAAAAAGCCCATTCAGTTTGTGAAAGCTCCAGAAGCTATCTACCAGGGAGAACCAGAGCCATTCTGGGACATGGAAACAAAGACCAAGCTGCTAGGTTTCGAAATTTTTACAAACGACACTTGGGACAGTGACGATGAAGCTGGGAAGAGGGAAGAACTGGTTAAGGCACTCCAAGTTGACTGGATCGAAACTCTTGACTCAGGGAATATCCAATCGTTGTTCGGGGAAGAAAGCCTGATAAGTGTAGGAGAAGGCGAGCCTGCTGCGGTGCTATTTGATTTAAAGCTTGATTTGGAGCTTGCCGAGGAGGTAGAGCTGATGATGCTGAGCCAGGATGCCCTTGGAGATGTCACTACACTCATTGTGGATGCCAATGACGTTTATAAAAAATGCAATTTTGTACCTAGAATCACTTACATTAGCACTGAATTTGAGTCTAGCACTGAATCTGGCACTGACTCTGAGACTGAGTCTGAACTTGAGCATGTATCTATCATTCCCCCGCTTCATCATTTTTCTTTTGAATTTGAGTCCACTCTCATGTATCACGCCCCTAGAGCCCCCGCATTTGCTATCAATGAAATAGACTTTGCTTATCTTGCTGTGTCCGAAATAAATTGTGTTGACCCCAATGATGACGGGATCGAATTCGAGGAAGAAATTCCATCTCTAATCAGAAGGGAAGACTGTAGACACCCCAATTTGGAAGCTTCAGACATCTTTAAAAAGTCCCGATGACGAAAAGAAACGCCTGAATGTAGTTTTGAAGCAATACTTGAACAAAGAACGGAACCAACTTGAGCCACTATACCGTACCATACTCCCCCAAGTTCCGTGTGACCAATTTCAGCCCCAAAACCCAGCCGTGACCCAAGTTTGCACCGCACGGCACAGTTGACCCAGTCAACTATACCGCACGGTACTGACATAGTGCCGCACGACACTGTGAGGCATCAATCGAACCTGCAACATGTTACCAGCAGCTCCCTTTGTTGAAAAACTAACTCCTGCCATGTTCTTGGTCCCTAAGGCACGCAAAGGGTGCCGTGTAGCCTACCATTTTTTAGTGTAAACATGGGTTTACATGATGAAGTGTCTCGGCTCCCTCTCCTACAAATACCCGATCCATTTTGCTGAAAAAAGAGAGAAGAAATCCATGAGAGAACAGCCCAAAGCTCTGTTAGAAGCTCTCTCAGTCGTTACTCTATCCAAACTCTACCTCAAAAAACCCAAACCACGTCCGAAACCACCGTCGGCCACTCCTTCTATCACATTCACTCATACCCATTACTCAAGATCCTCATTTCCCAGTTCCACCAGACCTCTTTGATACCTACAACACCAAGTTTCAAGTACTAGTTCGAGTATTCGCTTCAAAGCTTCATTCCCGAAGGTAAAAACCTCTGTTTCGCCACCGAAGTCAATCACTTTGGTATTCTGAGGGTAAGGCCAAGTTCAAGGAGGTTCCTTATACCTCTCTTGAGCTTGGTGTACCAACAATGCTCAACAAAAACCAGCCACAAGAATATGGAAGTTTTACAGTAGTGCTGTACGGTACTTCCATAGTGCCGCGCGACACTTCTGTTTAAACCAAATATTTTGGAGCCTTGTTTCTCTTGGCCAATCAATGCCGTAGGGTGGTGAGGTATTTTCTGGCACATTTCCAGTCAAAAACATGGTTTTCAAGTCTTGGTACATGGCTCTTCTCTCATGATAAATCAAATTTTTTACTCCAAAATGTCAGGTTTACAGAGCTATGTACTAGGAATACTTAAGCACCCCTTTTACTGTCCAAAACCAAGCTTTTCTCACTGTCCAGTATAGTCCAATGCCATACGGTACTATGTTTTTCACTAAACGGTACTATCACAGTACCGCATGGTACTGCCTTGCAAACTCAAAAATTTCAAAAACCAGTTTTATTACTCGGGCAGTGGGAAAAGGTCAAGGCATTCTGTTTTAATTATTTTCTCGCACATTCATACATGCTCATGTGTTTATTGCTTATCCATTCATTATTATCATTAATTGTTTACTTGTTTATTGTTATTTATGTTATTATCAACCGTTTATTTGAATATAGTTCGGCAATAAAATATTTTCTAAAAATCCCAAAATATTTAGAAGAGACCGATTTTTATCGGGCACGTGGGGTGCATTTTTCGATCAAAACATTCCCCACGGGTAACCTGGCTCCCAAACCCAAATCTCTATTTTTCGCAGACCAAACCCTTTTTCAGCGGTACAAGAGTCACATTATTTTTCTAAACGGTTCCTCGGGTACCTAACATTTTCCAGAAATTAAACCCCGGGTGGCGACTCTAAATTTTCTTTTTCCCTAAGTTCGCCCTATTTTCAAACACAACACAAAAAAACCTGTGGGCCGTTTTCCGCGACCGTCCACAAATTGGCGACTCTGCTGGGGATCGATATTTTTTAAATTAGTCTTTATTTTGACATTTTACACTTGTAAAACGACCCTTGAAAGCTTGACACAACGTACATGCTTCGCGCTGTCAAAGAAAGGAATGATGTCAGGGTGAGAGCCCGATCAATCAGGACTGGAGCTTTCCCGGTTGTTTGCCTGGGTAAAATTTCAAGGTTTTGATTAATTTCAAGGTAAAATTTCAAGGTTTTGCATTGCACGTGCATCGATGTTGGATAAGCCCCGCCGCTGCGTCCTGGTTACCCTACCCAGCTCGCTGGTGTTAGGACATCCCAGGATTCTCGACAACCTTGGACGATGATGAGTCAGCCTGCCGTTATTACCCTTGCCACGTCAGTATTCTATGCAAAAGGGAGGCAAATATTGGCTCTAGTCTAGGGAACCCCCTAAACCAAAACCGGCCTTTGCATATAGATAACCGTAGAACCTTCCAACCTACGACAGGACCCACAGGGTAGGATTATGTGATATATCCTGCTACGTGTTTACTGTTTTCCCATATCCTGTCAGCATGCTACCTGTTTACCGCTTTTGCACATACCATGCTACTCGTTTACCGCTTTTGTATATCCTGCTATCATTTTACATGCATACACTTTAGCATAAATATTTTGGTCAGTTGGACCTTAAATTATCACCTTTCCTGCGGTCTTAAGAGGTTGCTCTGCCCAATGAAGAGTCGTGTATTCTAATGCACGTTGTTTAAATCGCATAGTCCTTAGGAAAATGAGACTAAGGATGATCAAGATGGCCTAAAATCTTCAATAAACTCTCATCAGCTTAAGAGTAATCAACCTCACTTATGAGAATGTTTATTCTGGTATCCTGATGAGAGATTATTAAAGAACTTAGTCCATTTTCAGATTTTTCCAAAGCCTTATTTTCCAAATTCAAAGGATACACAGTCAAAAGAAATACTGAGGATCGGGACAGCCTTTTTGAGACTGTTTTCCTTTATTCAAACACCTCCAGTGTCAGCCGTGCTCGAACGGCTTCCTGTTATCCGGTCTAGCCTTAAATATTTTTATCTAAATTTCAACAGCCTTATTGCTCTGTCTTGGATGGTCACGAAAATTGATTGGCTCTGGTTCCAACACATGGGAATTTAACCTACCGAGTAACGACCTACCCATGGCTGTTGAAAACATCTTCTGAGACTTAAGGTGACACACATGATGACACATGCACGACATTCTCCTTTTCAAAATAAAACAACCAGGGGCACTCCTGAGCTCAGTTTTGCTTTACTATCAATGCCCAGCCGTCAAGCCAAAAAAAAAAAAGAAAACTTTCCCACTTGAAGTCAAAGATTAACCCGGCCCAAACCTTAGATCATCCCGCCAACTGACAAACATGGATGTTCAAGCTGAAATCAAGAAACTCAAGAAAGCTGTGGACAACCTAGGCGACCAAATCACTCAGCTCATGGTCATGGTGCAAGACGTTTGTTACCATCTCCCACCAATCCAAGAGGACCCCAAGCGACTCAGAAAGAGCCCGGAAATGGCCGCAGCTTTGGCTAGAATTTCTGAATTAGATGAATCTGTCTTGAAAGAATTTAAAACCTTGGGCTGTGAAAATTTCATTAGCATCGGAGATCTGAAAATACACCAGCAGGACATCAAAAAGGACAACCTTGTAGATATCACCTCCATCTCCACAAACAACAATTCCCAGACCACAACCCGAAGCAACCGCCCTAAAAGAAACTTTCACCAATTCCCTACCTCCATTGTTACTATTTGCAAAAGCCTTTTTGAAAGTAATTCTCTCAAACCTCTTGAACCACCCAAAGAGCTTGCCGCAAACCATAATCCAAACACCTTCTGTATCTACCACCAGATGCCCGACCATCACACCAATAATTGCCTCCGCCTTAAACACAAAATCCAGGACCACATTGACGATGAAACCATCTCAATTCCACTCCAAGAGCCCAACATTGTCCTTAACCCCGACCAAGCCAAAGCAACCAACAAAATGACAACCCAAGTCAACCATCCTCAAATCTCTGCACCCTTATCCGCAGTCTATAAAAAGCTTCTCATGGCCGGCCATATCAAACCACTCCCTCCAACTCCTCTAGCTCAGAAACTCCCTTCTCACCATAACCCAAATGCCTTTTGTGCATTCCATCAGATGCCCGACCATGCTACCAATGATTGCCACCGCCTCCGCCATGAAATTCAAGATATCATTGACAACGGATCCATCCCTGTTCCATTGGCGGAGCTGAAAACCTTGTCAGACCAATGAATAATCAGTGATAATGCAATAACTCAATCATCCACAAGTCTTGGAAGCATGCAAGTCGGGTCAAATCTTCGGGTCAAGTTTTCAAGTCAAGACAAGTCTTAGTTGTGTCTGGTTGTACTTCGAGTCTTTCATGCTTTTGCTTTCAAGTATGTCTTCAAATTCGAGTATGTAGTGTCCTGTTATTGTCAAAAAAAATAATCAAAACTAGAGTCAGCTTTGTAGTCCCGAACTACGCACGATCTGATTTCTTGCAAAAGGATACGTAGGCAACCGTTAGTGGTTCGATCGCAACGTTTGGAAAATCAATGTCACGCCTTTGTGTTGAAATTGTCATAATAAACTTGAGTTTTTGCAATAATCCCTCAACTTGGAATTGTTTTCCACCATCATTTGAGAATCATGAGAATCATTTCAAAACATGAGATTGAATCCTTGCCGTGCGAAAGAAGAAGGAATTCCAGACACCATTCCACAGTGCCTTCGAGAAGCAATGCTTTGACATAGAAAAAGCCTACTAGGTCAAAAACGCGCAAGGGCGGCCTAGGCAAAAGTTAAGGCAAAAAGCTCGCTAGATCAAAACTTCAAGATATGATCTAGGAAAAAGTTAGAGCATACACTAATTCTCTCTATCAAGTTGCGCAATTCAAAATGAAGAAATGCATTCTTTGCTTTTATTTCCTAGATTAATATACCCCCCTTGATAGCCCGTTTGAGCCTGAATCATTTTCTTTGAAAAAGAACCCTGCTAGGCAGTCCCCCACACTGGGGTAAAATAAGAGCAAACGCCCCAATCGGATTCTCGCAATGGGAGAAATGGATTCCCGTTCGCCGGTTTGGCACGTTTAGACACCGATTGAGTTATTCACCAATCATTTTCTGGTTTTCTCAATTTCAATTGATAAACTACTTAAGTTACCACTAAGCTACGTATAGAAAGAACAAACGCCCCAATCGGATTCTCGGATGGGGAGATATGGCTTCCGGTTCGCCGGTTTGGCCCGTTTAGACACCGATTGAGTTATTCACCAATCGTTTTCTTGTTTTCTCAATTTCTAATGATAAACTACTTAAGATACCACTAAGCTAAGTATAGAAAGAACAAACGCCCCAATCGGATTCTCGCGTGGGGAGAAATGGCTTCCCGTTCGCCGGTTTGGCCCGTTTAGACACCGATTGAGTTATTCACCAATCGTTTTCTTGTTTTCTCAATTTCAATTGCTAAAGTACTTAAGATACCACTAAGCTACGTGTAGAAAGAGCAAACGCCCCAATTGGATTCTCGCGTTGGGAGATATGGCTTCTGGTTCGCCGGTTTGGCCCGTTTAGACACCAATTGAGTTATTCACCAATCGTTTTCTTGTTTTCTCAATTTCTAATGATAAAGTACTTAAGATACCACTAAGCTACGTATAGAAAGAACAAACGCCCCAATCGGATTCTCGCGTGGGGAGATATGGTTCCGGTTCGCCTGTTTGGCCCGTTTAGACACCGATTGAGTTATTCACCAATCCTTTTCTTGATTTCTCAATTTCTAATGATAAACTACTTAAAATACCACTAAGCTACGTATAGAAAGAACAAACGCCCCAATCGGATTCTCGCGTGGGGAGAAATGGCTTCCCGTTCGCCGGTTTGGCCCGTTTAGACACCGATTGAGTTATTCACCAATCGTTTTCTTGTTTTCTCAATTTCAATTGATAAACTACTTAAGATACCACTAAGCTACGTAAAGAAAGAACAAACGCCCCAATCGGATTCTCGCGTTGGGAGATATGGCTTCCGGTTCGCCGGTTTGGCCCGTTTAGACACCGATTGAGTTATTTACCAATCGTTTTCTCGTTTTCTCAATTTCTAATGATAAACTACTTAAGATATCACTAAGCTACGTAAAGAAAGAACAAACGCCCCAATCGGATTCTCGCGTGGGGAGAAATGGCTTCCCGTTCGCCAAGATGGCCTGTTTAGACACCGATTGAGTTATTCACCAATCGTTTTCTTGTCTTCTCAATTTCAATTGATAAAATACTTAAGATACCACTGTAGAGGGTAGAATTCTGGAATCCGTATGGTACCTCTAAACCTGCAAGACAGAGAACCGTTAGAGTACCTTTGCCCTTCGTGGCAAAGGCCCTCCGATGCTTAAGTTAGTAAGAGGATACTAAGT
>JAXBDA010005141.1:0-25665 GCA_036023075.1 Gaultheria prostrata
GTTGTTTAGTGTGCAGGTTGCTTGCTTCGCCCAGCAGCCAGGATCACGGCGAGGCCACAGCGGCTCCCCCTACCTTCAGCACCACAGGGCGGTCCAAAGGGGTTACTCTGGGAAAGCTCCTCCCACACTATGTTTTTCACTAAACGGTACTATCACAGTACTGCACGGTACTGTCTTGCAAATCAAAATTTTCAAAACCAGTTTTACTGCTCGGACAGTGGGAAAATGTCAAAGTATTCTGTTTTAAGTATTTCCTCGCATCATTCACACGTGTTTATTGCTTATTTGTTCATTATTATCATTAATTGTTTATTGTTATTTATGTTATTATCAACTGTTTATTTGAATAAAGTTCGGCAGTAAAGTGTTTTCCAAAAATTCCAAAATATTTAGTGGAGACCGATTTTTTATCGGGCACGCGGGGTGCATTTTTCAAACAAAACCTTCCCCGCGGGTAACCTGGCTCCCGAACCCAAATCTCTAATTTTTCGCAGACCAAACCCTTTTTTTAGTGGCAAAAGAGTCATATTATTTTTCTAAACGGTTCCTCGGGCACCTAACATTTTCCAAAAATTAAACCCCGGGTGGCGACTCTAAAAAATTTTCTTTTTTCCCAGATCGCCTCTTTTTCAAAACAAACAGGAAAGTGGCACCGTCCACAGTATGAAACTCGGATATGAGTTCAATCGGAATGGGTTTTTCTCATGATTTGATATCTGTATACTAATCGAATTGCTTGGTTTATTAAAGTTAATATTTTAAGTACGGGGTATCCACTGTGATTTGTTTTCACGGATACAGTGGATGATTTTGGCTTAAACTTTTGAAGCAGAGGGAGAACATATTTTCGTTAAAAAGAAAAAGTGCTTATTATAATATTATCCACGGTGGTTAAGATTAGCTTCTAAAAATCATTGTGTAGAACCATAGGAAAAATCATTGCGTAAGATTAAGTAATATTTATGAGTGTGGATTCCGAAACTCTGGTTACTTTTCTCTACCATTAATCTCCACTATTTTTGTGTGATAGTTTAATTATTTGTTTTGTCATTATTTTATTTTATTTTTAGTTTTCAAATCAATCACACTTTTGGGAACTAGGTTAGGGTTAAATCAACTTTGGATTATTTAGTTTTTCCTATTAAAAATCACAAGTCCCTGTGGGTTCGACCTTGCACTTGCATTACTATACTTCACTACGATTCGTGCACTTGCGAGTACATTAAAATTTCACAACACACTCCAATCTGTTCGGTAGGCAAACCAAAAAACCGCTCAGAACTCTCAGAAGTTTTTATGTAGTGAATGCAAAATGTATGCAAGGAAAACGTGAATAAATGAGGAGAGGAGGGTCCTATTTATAGAGAATAAGCACCCGATCAGAGAGGCACGAAAACGAAAAGAGGCGGTTGTTCGGAACGTACGGACACAACTTGCCGTTGAACAGTCACCGGCCAAGACTGGTGGTGGTTCGCGAACAGACACGCTGGAAAGGGAAAATTCCGAATGGGCACACTGTTTCGGCAAGAGAAGGAATTTTAAAGTAAACTTCATGGACCAGCTTTGACCCGGCCCAGTCCATAAATAAACTTCCAGTAAAAAGATAGGAACCTCTTGGCCCAAGCCCAATCTTATCTAATGTCCCAGCCCGGTCGGTCAGCAGCGGCGCGCGCGTGGGGTTTAAAGCCCACTTTGTCCACGCCCTCTCCCCCTATAAAACTTCCATGACCCAAAGGGCACAACCCTTTGTGTCAAACTAGGTGTATTTATACCCAATAAACGTGTTATCCACTTCCAATGTGGGACAAGTTATTTTCCCCCTTCTACCAAGTTCATGTAGGCACTTTCAAGGTCAATTTCTCATTCACCTTAACTTGATTTTGGCCAACCGAGTGTTCGGTCTTAATCTCCTAATCAAGACGAACACAACGGTATGTGGGTCCGTCCATGTGGACGTATGGAACCCACTAAAATAATTAATTAATATTGATAAAAAATCAAGTTTTTCCAATACTTTTAAAGGGAACTACGCAATCAAAGATCACACATGTGCCCGTAAAGAATGACTTAGAAATATCTCGAACTCCCGGGATCCTATGATCTCCTCCGAATAAATAACCAAGAGTATTCCTCAGTTGATCTTTCACTAAGTCCCATATGTGTTTCATTTACACTGCGAATGCCAATATACCCCCTAGAGGATTTAGGTGCCCCTCAAGGACCCACGTTTGCCCATTTATTCATTTCGAGCTCGTTTCATAAGGTAGAACAATAATTTTACATTCAACTATTAAGAAAGGGGGTTTGAAATCTTTGATTGCCAACTCGTCAAGGCTAGAATATAAGGTAGAACAATAATGCAACTCTTGAGAAATAAATATATAGTCATTTTGAACTACACTTTACATGTCTTAATTTTTTATGTCGTTAATTTGCGATTACAAGTATACTAAAGTATTTATCAACAATAGAGGAATCACCTCAATAATCATCGACAGCAATTTAATACATGCGCGGGGAAAATAAATAGTCTATTTTTAACTAGTACATATAATATAAATAATAGTATTAAAAGGTTTGGCTAGCTGAATCCATAGCTTTACCCAATATATAAAAGTACACATATATGCATCCATGTGTATGCGTGAGTGCATGTATGCGTGTATACTATGATGCACTCCCTAATTCCTCTTTGGTCTTGTTTGTTTGGAGGGATTTGGGGATGAAATTTGGGAGTGGGTTGGAGTGGGTCTCATTTTTCATTGTTTATTTTCCTTTTTTTGCACGGGATTTCTGTAACGCCCCAAATTTTGGGAACGTTAATTATGATATTACAATAGTAGAGTCTGAATAAATATTACAAGTCTTAAATTAAAATCCTGAATATTACATTATCCAATACTGGGTCGGGTCTACGGCATCTCTCAAACCTCTGCCGGGGGGTCGGAATATCCAGTTAATATCACCCATCCCTTTCTTAGATAGCGCAAAGCTTGTCTTTTTGACAGACTTTCAAGGGGTTAGCCTTGGGCTATCTCCCCATCTCCAGTGAGTCAAATCATTTTGATAAAATATTTATGGAATATCTCGTACCGTTCAAAATGTATTTTTCATCTCAAAAACTCGTCGGGCATTATAACGGCACATTTTCAAATGTCTATTTTTCGTGCATGCAAAGTAACGGCTACTTTTCTTCAAAAATCTTCCGGGCATTATGACTACGTGATCTTGAGAAAATATTTTCAATGCGGGCATTATAACGACTACGTGCGATAAAAAGTAAATTTTTCCTAAGCCACCATTTTACTTTTTGCCGTAAGCGAAAAACTAGTAAACTTTCTTTCAAATTAACCCACGAACATCTACGGAGAAATTATTTCGACTACGCGGAGATCAAAATGATTACGTAAGAATAATTTCTAGACTAGAAAAACTAGAGTGGAGTGTAGGTAAGGTAACTTACAAGTTTCCGAAATTTATCGGGCCCGACAAAGCTAGGTTGGTTTTTCTGGTGATGACGAACACCTTTCTTTCCTACTTTCTTCCTAATTTTTGGATTGGAGGGTGGAGATAGGTGGCGGCTATGGGTGATTTTGGAGGAGTTTGGAAGAACAACAAGAACAAGAGCAAAAACTAAGACATTATCACAAAGGTGGCAAGAGTGGAGAGTGTTTTTGGTGTGAGGTTATAAGCTTGCATGGAGGGGTATTTATAGGAGAGACTTGGCCTCTCCCTCACCCTTGCATGGCTGGCCAGGGGGGGCTCCCATGTGCCTATTCAATGCATTAACTTCTCTCATTTATGAGAGAAGTACAAAAGGGTAGATACTTGAAACCATGTTGGCCTATTTAGAGTAGGTTTGTACAAGGCTAAGGGTTGGGGTATTAAATACAAGCATGTGCTTGGAAGTACCCTAGTTTAGTTAGTCACTCTTTGTTGTGTAGAAACTTACATGGTCACCTTTGATTTTTGGGAGTTTTTGGTACACTAATTTATTACTTATTGGCTAAACATCAAAGGGTATATCCACATGGCTATTTTAGGGTCTTAGAAATAGGCAAGAATCTCCCATAAATGGGAAGATTCATTTCCCCCAATTTGGTAATGTTTAGGTTTAGGTTCTAGGCTAGCATGTGCTTGAATTTGGCACATGCATGAAGTTCCCACTTGGGGAGCAAGTGCTTCCCCCCTCTCTCCCTCAACCGTCTCTCTCTTTCTTTCTCTCTCTCTCTCTCTCTCCCACGGCTCCCCCTCTCTCTCTCTCTCATCAACTTGTGGTACTTCCCACCTATAATTGTCCTTATGTTGACTTCAAGGACAAGGGTGGTTGGTTATTTGGTAGAAGGTAATTACTATCGTACTTGGGCTTGAATGAGGTGGTTGGAAGATGGCACGGGGTTCCGGGTGGTGAAACGAGTAGCCCTCGACACGCACATGTAGTCTTGCGACTAAACCACGCGAAATAAATAATTTAAGAGAAAATAATTAACATTAAAAAGAAATAGAAATTAAAATAAAGAAGATTGGGAGATTAAAATAAAGAAAATTACTTTATTTAATTAAATAATCAAATGTAAAATCGGCCGAAAAATACGGGTTGTTACAGTTTCAAATCCCGGCCAAGTTTTTATTCCCATGCGTACGGTATATAGAATCCCATTGGGGGGATTTGGATGGGATTTTCCCATTTTAGTACAAAAAAATGCTTTCTACTGGCTATATCCCGTCGAACACAAACACCGGATATTGATTTTCTCCATTCATTGATATCCTGAGCAATATCCCAAGGATTTATCTCCGATCAAACAAACGAGGGCTTTGGAAACAAGAATTCGGCCTTGTTCGTTTTGGTTTGAAGAATCGGTTTTCTTAATTATTATCCATTTATTATCTTTTTTTTAAATATTATTTTCATTTTTCTCTCTAATCATTAATCTCTATTTTTTAATTATTATCTTATTTCTCTCTCTCATCATTACAAAACCAAAACCCAAAATCCAAACCAAACACAACTGAAGGGTTCCGATGATCAGATAGGTAGGAGAAGATTCAGATGTGGGGTCCCACACAAACGATACGATAGAGGTTTTGCTATGTGTGTCTAATGGGTACATAATAAGCACACAAACAAATTAAAAAATACATCCTCCGATATTCTTTTTACAATTTTCAATATACTTTTTTATATTCTTATATACTCAATGGCGGCTCCAAAATTATTTTGCAGGGTGTTCAAAAAAGTTTGTACTTTTGACTGAAAATGTGTGTGTATTTTCATTTAATAATAAGTGTAATTATTAGATTGCATAAAAATTTAAATACAGTTCATAACTTTTTGAAAGTTACTACTCCATTAAACAAAACAAAAAAACAACTAATTATCGGTAATTTTTGGGCAACCCTTCGAGGGGGCTCTGCCTTCTCTCTAGAAATTCTAGAGAGAGAAAGAGCAGATTTTGGATTTCTTTCTCCAAATCTGACTCATTTTACCAACAGATTTAGGTTCCTCTTCTGGTTCTTAATCTACCACACAACAACAAATCCACAAGTTACCATTACTTCACAATCTAATTATAGCTCATCATCTGTATCAAATTCTACATCTTACAAACAGAATGGGTTCCAATCAAAACTCAGGTCTCCTGGTAAATGACCATTATCTGATTGAAATGGAGGTGCTCTAATCGTACAAGAACATTGTGTATCACTCTACAAACCGGTTCTTCATGCTCGCTAAGTGAAGAAGGTGTCACGGCGGTGGGAGCAATTTCCCGTATGGTTTCTGGCTTTGCTGGGGTCTTTCAATGTTCAATCTTGTGGGGTTTGTAGTTGTTCCTTTTCAACTATCCGCAGAGCTCCTGGGTTCAATGTCTATTAACAACAAAAGGTGCAGATTTCTTCGTTTGCTGATTCTCTACACCGCAACCAACGCTCAGTATGTGCTTCTCACAGAGGTATTTGTGATCTGAGGTCCTGAAATTGTCTTCCTTTGCGGTCCAGTTCCTTCCGCTAAGTGTCCCGGTGTCACGGTGGTAAGGGTAATACCACAATCGGTTCTGGTCGCTAAAGGGAGCTCAGTGAAGTAGGCCCTCATCCCACATGTACATCCGTTTGGAGCTATTCTGTGCGTGTTAATCTTCCAGGCTCAAACTGGAAATCAATGTTGAGAAGGAGTGAGAGAATCTCACTCTCTCCTATGCGAGTGGGTCTTCCTACTTGTTCTAAAAGGGCGCATATGCAGATGATAATTTTGCAACAGAACCAACTGGTCTCATCCGGGACAGGGGTTTTGCAAAGGGTCAAGTTATTTGCTGTCAGACAGTTGTAGCCCATGTCATATTTTTTTAAGTCCATCTGGGACAGCTCACAAAAGGCAGTGTATATCAGCTTTGTTGGGTTATGTGATCACGTGCACATGGGTTGTGTACTCAACCATCTGACTTGGGGAAAGTAAACAAGTGGTACACAGTTGTGGGGCAGCACAAATACACCATGGTCTGCTATTTGATACCAATTCACACGCAATTTTTTAGATGATGGTGGGTCCCATTTGGAAATAATCGGCATGTGTAGGCTGATAAAGGGCTATCCCTTTTAAACCTCATTTAAAAATTGGTGGACCCATATCCTTGTGGGGATATCAAATGAGTACCATTAAGCTAAGGTTAGCTTCAAAAGTAACGTGTGTGTAGGCTGATAAAGAGCTGGTGGGCCATATCCTTGATGGGCTACGGTCCTTGTAGGTGGTCTACATCTCACAAATTTGATAATTTTGTCGTAAACATATGTTTCCCTATCCCAGGTTTTCATATTTCCCACCCCTGACAGGTTGTGTCGGGGAGTACGCAATTTTTTTTTTCTATCTTTTCTTTTCATTATTTTGTTTTGTCCTCTCTGGGGTATGCCCCTTGTAGGCTGTACATTCGCTTAACCTCTTTTAATTTCAAGCTAAATTAACCACAAAAAAAAAAAAACTAATTTTGAGATCTTTAAATTAAGACATCAAAAAATGAGACAAGCTATAGAAAGCCTATGGATATACCCTAGCTCTGTCCGCATAGGAAAAGACTACCTCACTAGTACTAGTAAGAAAAATACACTACACTACCTAGTTTGGAGGTGATTTGGCAAAAAAAAAAAAAACTTATTTTTTGGTTTATTTGGGGGAATAAACCGGAATAACCACGGTGGTTTGGCAAAAAAATTGGATTTGTTTTTTTGGGTGACAGGTGATGCAATAGACGGCTAAGATGAAGCCAGGAGGCTGAGCAAAATTACAGGTGTGCCATTGGCCTCTTTAAACGGTGGAATAAATCACAATTCGAAACAAATGAGTTTTTTGGTTTATTGCTACATAAACTAATAAACCAAAAAACATGTTTTTGTTTATTTGCCGCCTTTGGCAAATAAACAAAAAACTGGTTTTTTGGTTTATTCATTTTGTTTTTATTCAAAAAAATTTTGTATTTATTAGTTTTGCATCAATTTTTTGTGGTTTATTTGTTTCTCTTGACGAGACGAATCTAACATATATGAAATTATAGTGAAAATTAATTATTTTTTGAATAAAGCAAAAACTAAACCAATAAACCACGTATTTTTGGCTTTATTCAAAAAAAATTTAGTTTTGACTATAATTTTATGCTCTTTAGATTCGTCTCGTCGAGATGAACCAATAAACCACCAAAATTTGATGCAAAATTAATATTTGAAAAAAAATTTGAATAAAGACAAAACGAATAAACCAAAAAATATGTTTATGTAAAGAATATAGATATACTAATGGCAGAAGAGTTTGGAAAGAGAAATAGGCGTCAAGTCTCCTTCTGAACCAAATGTCTATGGCTAGGGCCTGGGTGTCCAAAGGTTATTGACTGTAGGGTTTTCAAAGTTCACATGACAGTAAAAACGTGGGAAAAATAAAAAATGAAAATTTGAAAATGAGTCTCCCAACTATCTCATTTGTGGGCCCTTATACATAGTACCATGGGAAAAACCTATGGGTACACCATTTTGGTGTACATCAAATGTACACCACTTCCGTGAGATTTATTTTGGGTCCCATACAAATGATCGGAGCTACTCGATATTTTTAAAATGCTCGTTTAAGGACCTCTGTAAAAAATTAGCTCATTTTAACACCGGTAATGACTCGATCGATTCTGCGCCCAATTTACTAACAGAAAATTGGGCAAATAATCGATCGAAACTTTACCAATATTAGAATGAACTAATTTTTTACAGAGATCCTTAAAAAATATTGAGCGGCTCCGATTATTTGTGTGAGACCCATTTGGGGTCACACAGAAGCGGTGTATATTTGGTGTACACCAAAATGGTGTACCCCTAGCATGACTCTTACACTTTGTTTGGGTGGGTTTTTGAGAACCGGCCTTGAAAACCCATCTTGAAAATCCAAAGCCTGGTGGTTTTCAAAAGTGTGCTTTTCTACCTTTTTTTTTTTTTTCGAAAACCACACTTGTTAAATGACAAGGCAGAAAATCCATTGGAAAAACCGAATAAAGGAGGATTTTCAAAACCCGGTTTGGAAACCCAAACGGAGAGCCCTTATTTCCCCATCTCACCCCTCTCCATTCTACTAGTACGTGGAACACAAACTCTCTTGGGTGAGTAAAAACCAGTGGCGGATACTTTATTTTGCACATCCTCTGAGAATGTGTCACTAACTTGATTTTTTTTGTTTTTTGATTTTTTTAAACGTGAGAGTTCAAAAAATGCGTTGATTTTTTATGACTTTTTACGTGATCTCTCTCTCTCTCTTGCATACATATATACAAATATACGTTATAAAAGACTTGGCCTTTTGATTTCGAGTTTTTGCTACTGAATTCGTCCATAACTTGTTTTTTTTGTGGGTTGGTTTTCAGCCCAGTGGCAAAGATGATGACGTCATACCTGTCCACCACTTTGAACCGGTAGGGTTCCCAGAGGCCCAACGGGTGCAACTTGCCCCAGTTCCCCCGCTTGAAGAGGGCCGACGTGCCCGACGGCCCCCAGTTCCACCGCATGAAGAGGCCCGACAGGCCCCAGTTCCACCGCATGAACGGGCACCATATGCCTGTCAGGCTCGATGGGCCCCAGTTCCACCGTTTGGAGAGGCACGACGAGCACGACATGCCCGGGCTCCATTTCGACCGCATGAAGAGACATGCCCGACAGGCCCCAGTTCCACCCCTTGAAAGGGGAGTTCCACCGTTCCAAGAGCCCCAACAGGCCCGATAGGGGCTGGGGTTTGGACTCCAAAAGAGGAGAAAATATTGTTCCTATGTGGCTGATTTCAAAACCCATTTTAACCAAAACCCACTCAAGTGGCCGATAATTTTTGCGTTTTATAGTACTAAGGTGGAAGGTCCACTGATTCGAATGTTTCGAATGTCCTTAAAACTGAGTGGGAAAGAATAGTAAAACTTTGCAAATCTGGCAATGTTACCAAACTGTTGTTTTAACACAACAACACAACAGAGAACACAGGAAAAAAGGAAAAAAAGACAACCAATCTTCACCGTACAATTACATACCTTCTCACCAGTCGCATAAATCAAAGTTCATTGTTCTAAGATAACATTATTCTAAGATAATACATTAACCATTCAAATCAAAATAAATTCATTCTCTCTGGCCCCCGGCCCTCCCTCCCAGAAATCCAACTTCAAACCATTAAATCGTTCATCCCGTGTATATATCCCACTCGAGCAAACGGTGTAGTCAAGAATGAAAAATCAACTAAATTTTCTGTCTTAGAGTAATTGGCAAACTTTGCCCTGACATAAGTTTTCTCCTCACGATTAATCATTTTTAGGGCAACAAGTTCATTGATCGCCAGGGTGTTGACAAATAGTTTGTCCATAACTTTAGCAACTTTGACAGTTTGGGATCTGTATCATGAATATAGGATGAACGGGAGGCGCTCTATGAACACGAAGACCGAGGAAAGACCGTCTCAATACTGTCAACACATTTTGGATGGCTGAAAAAATGACATTTATGCGTGCGTGTTCATGTGTGCGTTTTATAGTATTAAGGGTGGAAGGTCCACTGATTCGAATGTCCTTAAAACTGAGTGGGAAAGAAAAGTAAAACTTTGCAAATCTGGCCACATGAACGAATGTCATTTTTTCAACGATCCAGAATGTGTTGACAGTATTGAGACGGTCTTTCCTTGGTCTTTGTGTTCACGGAGAGCCTCCTCTTCATCTTATGTTCTCGATATAGATCCCAAACCGCCGAAGTTGCTAAAGTTATGGACAAATTATTTGCCAACACCTTGGCGATCAATGAACTTGTTGACCTGAAGATGATTGATCGTGAGGAGGAAACTTTTGCCAGGACAAAGTTTGCCAATTACTCTAAGGCAGAAAATTTGGTTGGTTTTTCATTCTTGAGTACACCGTTTGCTCAGGTGGAATATATACGCGGGATGAAAGATTTAATGGTTTGAAGTTGGGTTTATGGGAGGGAGGTCCGGGAGGCGGGGGAGAATGAATTTGTTTTGATTTGAATGATTAATGTATTATCTTAGAACAATGTTATCTTAGAACAATGAACTTTGATTTATGCGACTGGTGGGGAGGTATATAATTGTACGGTGAAGATTGATTGTCTTTTTTTCCTGTGTTCTCTGTTGTGTTGCTGTTTTAGCACAGCAGTTTGGTAGCATTGAAGCTGTGGTTCTGTCTTTGTGGTTGAGAAAGAATGGATTGGTTTTCAGTTTTTAAATTTATTGGCATCTTCAGTGGTTGGAAAATGTTGAGCTCAATTTTTGTAACTTATTTTGTTTGAGGAAATCAGTTAGAAATTTCGCATAGAGACATTAGGTTTGGCTTCCAAAAGTACCCCTTCGTTTCTCTTCCTTTGCTAGGTAAGTACTTTCATTCGTAGGCTGGGAATTAAGATCACTCCACAGACCCATACCTGGACTTCTACTTATTGTTATTTCCTGGGATAATGCCTGCAAGATTTTTGCACGACTGCTAACGCATTGTCGCATTGTCTTCTTTGCTACATGATTTCTGCTCGTAATCCATAGCACGGAGGTTACTCAAATGCCTTCACATTTGATGAGAATACCAACTATAATTTTGATGTGAACACTGAGAATTTCGAAGAAGCATTGGACAGGTAAATGCTGTTTTGTTTTTTTCTATAGCTTTTAGCTCCCTGTTCATGTCCTCTTAACGTCATGGGGGCTGTATGATATCTTAACGTCATGGGGGCTGTTTTGGACATGTCCTCTTTATCAAACCATTGATGTCACCTGAAGAAGAATTTATTATCTGGAGAATGGACCAGGTATCAGTTTTTTCCAACGC
The DNA here is from genome assembly GCA_036023075.1 of Gaultheria prostrata. NCBI lineage: Eukaryota > Viridiplantae > Streptophyta > Magnoliopsida > Ericales > Ericaceae > Gaultheria > Gaultheria prostrata. The sequence continues at coordinate 11,331 of JAXBDA010005141.1, forward strand.
CATCTTTCCCTTATTACTTAGGTTTCTTAATCGTATATATAGTCGTTTGTAGTGGATTTATTAAGATGCATATATTTACACCTGCCAAAGCACATCCTGTTAATATCTTAAAACTTTGGCATTTAATTTTCTGAACTGCAAGCACTACTGATATAACCTGTAATTTGAGACAACTGGAGCGGTACAAACGGTTGAAACTTTAGAGTGAGCCTCTACCTCTACAAGTCTTGTTACTTATGTACCCTGCAATGTGGGACTTTGCTTTTAATGCTCCCTCAACACCGGCCAAGCGCAAGCCAGGGATTAGCACCGTGCCCATTGATTGCTATGCGTAGGTAGAACTCATGTTATACAAAAGTTAGGTTCTAAGGGAGGATGCCATTTCACTTACATATGGCCCGTTACTAACCATCCGTGCGATGTTACACTTGCATCATCCATGCGCTTACACGTACAGAATCCTATTTTGAGATTTTATAACAATTTATCAAACAAGTCATTCTTACTAGTATCGGTTAGCTAGTTTATGTAATCTTTCAAGTGGCAATTACCTAATAAAGCAGGCAGTATTCCGTAGTTACTTAAATCCATATAAAGCTTATTTTTGTGTGAATTCATGATTGTAAGTTGAACAAATATCATAGGAAATCAGTTCAATCCAACTTCTTGGGGTTATGAAACAAAAATGTCTAGCAAGTTTCTAGTGGAGTTGTTCAAAATCAACAATTTGACGTCTCCCTGTTGAATGTAACCATCATTGCATCCTGTGTCTACACCAATGCATTCATGACAGCTGTCTAAAATTGAGTCAAGGCTTTACGCTCATTACAATACTTCTATGTAAATGGCTTGATTTTATGCTTGGAGGAGTTGTGAAGGGCTAACGTCTTAAAGATTTAGAAATAAAATTTGCTTAACATGATCTTTAAGAGGATGTATTTATTCTTTAAACAGAGTTACTGTTGCACCTTCCTCTGGGGACATGACCCATGAACCACAAGCTGTTGCCTAAAGGAACTAGTAACCCGCCCCAAGGTCATAGCATAATGACAAATATTACAAAAATAGATCTCCGCAGAATTTAACCCAAGAATAGAATTGGGGACATTAATCGAATATGAACCAGTCATCACAACAGTGACAAAAAATTCATCCCGACGAATGATGGGACATAATTTGCACATGCATAATTAGTATTTTGGTAATAGGTCTACTGTAAAACTAGAATGGAGGTCAATAAAATGTTGAATAAACTTTAGTTGAATGCGTTAGAATTGCACTTAATAAACTTAAGAGACTAAACTTTGTACTTTGTATCCATGTAAACTGCTTATATTGTATATCTCTCTTCTCATTTTATAGGTAATATTGTTTCCTTCTGCTATCCCATCAGTGTACCTAGTGGCAAATGGGTCTAACTTCTTTTGGTGGATCTAACTTATTTTTCTTTGCAGCTTCATAAACATCTAAACTCGAAAGACCACCCTTACACTTTTAATATCCTTGCCGTTGTGGAAATTGCAGCGATATTTTACAAACTGTCCTATTTAAAGCTAACCTTGCGATCACTTGCCCAAAGGAATTATAGGGTGTGAAAGCTAATCCTACGATTTGATTTCCAAATGCATTTCCTTCCTTGATTGCTAAGCTTGCATTCAAGCCTTCTTCATCATATCAAGAAGTTTTATAACCTTCATATATGTCATCTCAACCTTTTGCCTGTCATATGGATCTTGTTTTCTTTGCCGCAACAGTTTAGACTTGGATTTTTCGTATAATCAACATTTTTGTGTGTTTTTATCATTAAAATAATTTCTATGCTTTAGCTTTTTGTCGGACTTTTTTTGCACCAAAATAGATTTTTCTGCTGTGCATCCTAGTCTTCTGTAGTCCTTATGGAGGCATTTACTGGCAAGAATGGTGCTCCGGCTCAGACTCTGTCAGTTAGAATAGGATAAATAATTGTTTCATTTGCAGGGAACTTGGATAGTTTGGATATTCGTCCAAAAGAAAGAGATGTGGATACAAGAAGTGAACTTGTCAACTTCTATGAAGAGCATTACTCAGCAAATATCATGCATCTGGTTGTTTATGCAAAAGGTAAACCATAAATTCTGACATTAGTGGCTTGATGACCTTGTGACTATTCCTTATCCATTTGGTTTCTTTGACATGGACACACGTACAGAGAACCTTGATAAAATTGAAAGCCTGGTGGAGAGCATATTTCAGGAAATTCCAAACAAGGACTGAAGTTCTTTGGGTTTTACTGGTCAACCTTGCACATCAGAACACCTTCAGGTATTCATGCGTCTCCCGAAGTTATTTATTTTAAGGACTTAACATCATGCGGGAAAAAAAACATCGACGGTGGAAGTGGAACGTTTTCTTCAGCTTAAGGTATAAGTTATTTTAAGTCGTGGGTTTAGTTAAGGTAAACATGGGAAATCAACAATAGGATAAAGTGTCATTTTGTTAATTTGTTTCCTCAAACTTGCATATCTGACTATCCAAAAGTGTTTTCGACGGTTCGGATCTTAAAGACTCTATTAACAGTAATAGAGCTCTATTACCAGTAATAGAGTCTTTAAGGTTCGGATCGTTGATTTGTTGGAATGGACGGTTCAGATGTATATGCGTCCGTACGCATCGCCGCGTTCTAAATTCAAAGGCAACCTGATGTGAAAGTATATAGAAAAAAGTTTTGTTACCAAAGACTGAGCACGGCTTAGAAGAGTATTTTCAAAATTGAAATAATGAAAGTACAGTAAAACGATTGCACGATTGGATAATTATTGAAATGAGTTTCCAACTTTACAATAATCCTCACTTCCTGGTTTCACCAAAACTATTTCCCTTATAGTGCAATAATGAAAATTAATTGTACAACGATTTCATGAACTGGAAACTAATTCGAGGGGAATTATAAAAGTTAATTTATCTAATTCCAGTGTATTTAGTTTTTGCCAGAACAATGGTAAGTTTTTAGTATCTTGTCATTTAGGCATGGTTTTTGAATTTTATTTAGAAAAATTCAATGAAATTAGATGACAGAATAGATTTCTTGCCTGACAAATTCTTAGATCCGGCACCGAGTAGTATGCAAGTCCCATGTACTGAGGCAGTTAAGACAAGAATCAAAACTTCATTTCGGTAAGCTATGAAACGTAAACATTTTGGAAACATCTCAGAAACATAATGAAACTGACCAAAGAAATTAAAACATTTGGCAATATCATGGTTTGTATTTTTCCCTGTGTTTCGGTGCGTTTTATAAGTCCACCACTGTTGCATTTGGCATTGTTTTGTGTTGTGTTTCTTTCTTCAGATTCTCGTGAAAGCTATGCCAATAAAGCTAGGGCATGAGTTGAGAATAGTATGGCCCGTAAAATCAGAGATTCTGCATTATAAGGAAGCGGCAAGCTGCTATCTTAGTCACTTGATTGGCCATGAAGGAGTTGGATCTCTGTTTTGCAGCTTGAAGACAATGGGTGGGTTCTTAGCATACCGGCTACTATCTTAGAACATGCTTCACTGGGGAAATCTTGCTTTGCTAGGAAGTTAGTGCATGTTGTAGACATACCTCACCCTGAACAACTGATCTTTTTGGCATTTTCGAATAATTATTTCCATGTTCAGGTGATAAGGATGTGCATGCCATATGCAAAAAACTGTTGTGCATGAGTCATTACGAAGATGTAGAGCGCAGCCATGAGCCTATTAGCATGTTACCTGTTATGGGAACGTGTTCAGGAGGGATGATGGGTCCTCAGAAGGTAGGAAGTGGCCACAGTCCCTCAATGCTCCCAAGGGACATTAATACGACTTTGTAAAGACATGATGCATTGTGACTTTAAGTTGTGAGCTTGAGAATTAAAGAAAGAAAAAAATATCATTTCGGTATCTCGACATATCAAAATTCTTGTAGAGAAACGTTTGAACCCATGACTTTCATCAACTGAGGCCTCCTAGATCAACAAATCATCATTGTTTGCTTGATTAGTTAATAGAATTGTTGAATGCATTTTTTTGGCTTGAACATTTAAGAAAAAAATTAAAGTAACGAAACTTTTATGTGTTTGGGTCATGGATTTGTGGTGGGATTTACTAGGAAACGAAAGAAATTAATTTAGCTTCGTCACTTCATTGTCTTTTTATCTTTTCAGAAGTAAACTTACTTCGAAATCTTCTTCAACTTCAAATAGAATGACAATAAGAACTTTGAATTGAATTATTACAAATATTACTTTCATCTACTCCTAAACTACTTCGAACAAAATCGAATTCTTAAAACTACAATCTTAATTGCCTAAGAACAACCAAGCATCATTTTTGCTGATTGTTGAAGATTTGTCCGGGGGCTTTTCACTATTTAATCTCTTCTATTTATAGGCCTTGCTTGCAATTTGAACTTCCTGCTTTGATTCTTTGGCTTCAAACTCCGTCATTTGATTTCAAAATGTTGTTTCTTCCCTCTAAAAGAATTTGAACATAATCTTGATATATATGTTTGTCATTGAAGTCATATTTTACACATGGTTAAATCAAAACATAACTGATTCCCACGATCTGCTCCATGCATGATTAATCTAACTGCTAACTGCCTTCTTTTTACACGTGTAAAAGATAGCATTTATGCTTTCAGCAGTTAATAAAGTGGCTTCAAAGTCCTTCAACTTATGTTCTTTAGATATTCTCTGGCTATATAACTGTCAATAATTATTTCTCAACTTAAAGAACAATGCGACATTGTATTAACTAATTCATAAACCATATGATCTAGTGTTTCTTATCCATAATAAACTACCAACGTTTGATATTTTTGGCCACTTGTCTATTAATTATTGGATATAATAATTTTGCATGTAAACAGTTTGTAATGGCTTATAGCATTATTATGGCTTTTTGGGTTTGAATACTAGAAAATAAGATCCTAATTACTAGTAACATGTTTCCAATCACTCAAAAAAAAAAACAAACTTAGGATGTGTTTGGGAGATTCATTTTCAGCTTTTTATTTTGAACTTAATTTTGGCCTTTTAAATTATAGTCAGAATGTATTTTAAATTTAGTAGTGTTTGAGAAAAATATGCAGAATGCATTTTGCAACATGAGTAATGTTTGAGAAATGTGTGCATAATACGTTTTGTAGGTCTTTTGTTAATAAAAATGGAAAAAGTGGAAAATGAGAAGTCAAAAACCTCATTCCAGCCTACTTTTGGCTTCTCCTCTCTAATGTCAAAAAATCAAAACGCATTCGCACATTATACATTTTCTATTTTCTAGCCCAACAACCAAAAGCCAACCAGGCCCTTAATATAATAATGAAAAGTAGAAAATGAAGCATCCAATTAGGCCCTTAAGGTCAACCCTGTGCACCGAGAATGTTGACTTATAGGAGTATGCATCATGAAAATGAAAAGTAGAAAATGAAGCATCCAATCAGGCCCTTAAGGTCAACCCATTGCACCGAGAATGTTGACTTATAGGAGTATGCATCATGAAAATGTTGAAGTGCTCTTCTTAATTCTTATTGTGATTTAAAAATATTCGAACTAATTTTGTTGTAAATACTTTAGCTATAGATAAAGAACTAAAAATTTGAGAAATCAAGTCTCATATTTACACCGACTTATACTCTTCAAGCCGGAATTGTTATTTTGTATGACACATTCTGGACCATTATTTTTCATTTTTCTCTCTATCCTTCTGTTGGAGATTGTTATGTGATTCCCGAGCAAAATATTACATACATCTATGGTACACACTAATTTTCACTATGTATGTCGTATGACATATTCTGTCCCGGACCCCCTACCCACCATGTTCGCTGCACCATGAGCCCCTCAACAAATTGCAGTTATAGCCCAATCAGGTTTCTTGGATTGTTTTGTCTTCGTTCAATAAAAATTAAACAAAAGTAATCCAAAACAGACCAACTTTTCAGATTGTTTTGACTTTATTCAATAAAAATTGTCTGCCTCATAACAAAAATAATCCAAAATAAATTGATTTTTTGGATTGTTTTGTCGTTGTTCCATAAAAATTATCTAGCTTATAATTTTTTACTTTTTAAATTTCTCTAATCGATACGTACAAAAATTCCAAAAAAAAATTGATGTAATACTAATAAATGTGAATTATAAATTTGTCATCAAACTATAATACTACCGGCTTACTCAGCAGTATTAAAAATAGAATTAATATACTCCATCCGTCCCAAATTAATAGTCCACTACGAAACTACGTGTAATTTTTAAACTAAAAAATAATGTATTTATCGAAATAATTTTTGAATTTTTTTTGCACCGTATAAAAGTTCTCAATGAGATCTATCAAACAAGATCCATAATGGATATTTTTTGAGGTTCACATTAAAAGATAGAAGCCGTTAAAAATGGCACGCAACCCCAAAAGGGACTATCATTTTGGGATGGAGGGAGTAGTTTTATACGTGAAATATTCTCGGTGAGTATTAAAGAAACATCCAAACGACACCAACGTGCACACCGCACATAATTGCGCGACTCTTCGAGTCAATTGGCCATACGGCAAAACGGTATTGGGGCACCAGCGCCCCCAATTTTTCTGGGCCATTGGATCTCTTATGTTAATCTTAGCCATCCATTAACGCCCTCTTCTCTCTCCTCTTACCCAGTGAACCGGTTGAAATTTTAAAACCCTAAATTATTCCCTCGATCTAAACCCTCTCTCTTCTCTGTACTGCAAACCCATCTCTCTTCTGTACTTCACGCCCACCACGCCTCTCCCTCCTTTCTCTTGCAAAACCCCTCTACAACGACAGGCTCTCTCTCTCTCTCTCCGATCCTTCCTCACCATCAACGCTCTACAACAATGGAATCTAGACGGAAAAAACCCTCTTAAGGCGAACAAAACCCTCTTCAGCAGATGGTTTCGACCTTCTTTCTGCTAGATTCTTGGGATTCTTGACGCCTCTATAACAGGCTCTCTCTCTCACTCTCTCTCTCTCTCTTCGATCCTTCCTCACCATCAACGCCTATTGTTGGTAAGCACTCGCCTCTGGCAACCTTCTTCTTCAATTCATTTCACACACATGAATCCATTCGAAACCTTAAACCTCGATTTAGGAAAATGAGACTGAAAGTATTAGGTAAAAGGTGATTCACAAATCGATTAAGCCTTTCCACTCATGCATTGTCTACTGAGACCGAAAAAAACATGGGGCTTTACCTAAAATTTTAGGTTAGCTCACTCATGCATTTTTTATTGCTTTGGAAAGTTGTGGACGGCGCCACGCGACTCGGCAGGATTGAACACGAAAAATGAGTCGCCACCCTGGGTTTATATTTTGGAAAATGTTTGGTATCCGAGAAACCGTTTAAAAAAAATTGACTCTCGTGCCGTTTTGGAAAAGATTTGGTCTGCGAAAATATTCTTTTTGGATTCGGGAGCCAGGTTACACGCGGGGAAGGTTTTATTGAAAAATGCACCCCGCTCGCCCGGGAAATTCCCAGTCTCTACTAAATAAGTTGTGGGATTTATGTAGAAAATATTTTGTTAAGAAAACTTTAAACATTTAAATATTTAAAATGCAAAACAATAATATTAGAACCATAACATAAATAAAACTACTTTAAATAACAGGGACTAAACTGTAATAATAGAAAGCTGAGGGGGTAAACTGTAATAAAAATTTATCAGTCGAATAGAAAACAGGGGTGAACAGGGGCAAAACAGAGATGACTGTTTTATTTCAAACAGGAGCCGTACAACTTGTCTTGAAGGCCGCGCAGGTACAGTCACATTTTTGAAAATTTTGTTTTGGGACCAGAGGGTCCAAAATTCATTTAAAAACTTGATTTTTCTTTTCAAATCAACCCCAAATAATCTATTTTTGACTGAATAACAAGTTTTTGGAATGAAATTTACTTCCGAGGTGGATCGTATCGTGCGATTATTGAGAAAATTGCCAGGTACGGGTCCGGGAAGCCGGTTTGTGAACGAAAAATGATTATCCGAGTTAGTAAATAATTATCGAAACCGTTTATTATCCCGGAAACACCCTCGGAGAGCCGCGGTTTAAAACCGAAACTCGGAAACGATTTTTACCTTTCTGGAATTTGAAACATAGACTGGAAAGTGAGATTGTTTTTGGATGGAAACTTCGGGAATGGTTTGTGTATGATTCAGGGTGATATTGGAGAGTGGATTTGAGAGATATAAAAGGGAATGGGAAGAACGAAGGTCTGGGATGGTTTTCTGATGTTTTTGGACGCAGAGTTCGCCAGAAAATCGACTGAGAAATTGCTCGGGGGTGGATTTCAGTGTGCGTTGAGGGAGAGAGTGAGAGGGCTATATATAGACGGAGAAACACTAGAGAATCACGCAAAAAATACGGCCATCATCAGATTCCTGAACCCCCGATTTTCTGGGATTTTTCGCAGAAGATAACGATACCCACCGTGCGGCTTGTAGGGGAAGCCGTACGGCTTGTGTGTGTGAGCCGCACGGCTTGTAAGTGAAAAAAGGAGCCGTACGGCTTCTGACAGGGCTGAGCTCCCAGTTTTCTGGACTTGTTCCAAGGTAGTTAAATCGTTCCTTCGTCATTGGGGATGCATGGGCATCAAAATTGGGGTGTCTACAGATACCCCTCTTTGGCGAGACTTGGTCATCATTCTGAGATGCAAGTCACGTCAAAGATATAGACGTCCCAATTTTGAACGTCCCGGTGCGGAAAACCATAAACAAATAAACCAAAAATCGTGGTCGAGCAATGAGCTTCCTACGTACCCTAATTGTAGGGATCAGACCAATCATAGTTCGGGGCTAAGGTGAATATTTGAAAATCTGAGAAATACCGTAGAGGGATTTCGAAAAAAATTGAATTTGCCGCTTGGGGGTTTAACATGATTTAATCGAGACCTGCCGGTCTTCAAGACATAACTTTGGAAAATAACAGGTGTCGTTGAGGACTTAAAATAATTTTCTGAGAAATAATTGGTGCCTTACGGCCTTTGAAATAATTTGTGAAAATTAATCCGGTGCCTGATGGTCTTTGAAATAATTTGTGAGAATTAATCTGGTGCCGTCGAGGACTTAAAATAATTTTCTGAGAAATAACCGGTACCTTACGGACTTTAGAAAGATTTTCTGAAAATTAAACAGTGCCTTTGAGGGCTTAAAATGATTTTTTTGAAAATTAAACATGCCTTACGGACTTTAAAATAATTTATGAAAATTAATCCGGTGCCGTTGAGGACTTAAAATAATTTTTTGAGAAATAACCGGTGCCTTACGGACTTTAAAATGATTTTCTGAAATTTAAACGGTGCCTTTGAGGGCTTGAAATGATTTTTCCGAAAATTAAACATGCCTTACGAACTTTAAAATAATTTATGAAAATTAATCAGGTGCCGTTGAGGACTTAAAATAATTTTCTAAGAAATAACCGGTGCCTTACGGACTTTAAAATGATTTTCTGAAATTTTAACTGTGCCTTTGAGGGCTTAAATTGATTTTTCCAAAAATTAAACATGCCTTACGGACTTTAAAATAATTTATGAAAATTAATCCGGTGCCGTTGAGGACTTGAAATAATTGTCTGAGAAATAACCGGTGCCTTTCGAACTTTAAAATGATTTTCTGAAATTTAAACAGTGCCGTTGAGGGCTTAAAATGATTTTTTGGAAAATAATTGGTAAAACAAACAGTTTTTGAAAATTTATAAATGCCATTGAGGGCTTTTATACGCGGGAAATTTCAAAAAGGTTTAAGCACTGGTGCCATTTTTTAAAGGTATGAACGAACAAGGGGAAATGTGTAATTTAATAAAAGATGAGAGGGACTCACAATGCAATAAAGGAAATAAGGACGAACCGTACGGTTCATGTGTCCATGCCGCACGGTGTGTAAGGGTAGCCGCACGGCTTCCGCGTTTTCTCCAAACCGATTTGGTAACTGCTAAACCCCCCGATTTTTGCTCCTCTTGGTTCCAAACTTCTAGTTGGTTACTTCTCTCTTACAAAACCGATCGGATATAAATCCACGTACGAACTGAGCGAAAATTTGTCTCTCATTAAACCTATCAACTCTCACTGATTGTCGTTCCAAATAACCATATTTGAAATTTTAAACCCAGCAGCTCATCCGAGCATTTGATCCAGAGAAGTATCCCGAAGGTATAAATCGATGTTCTTTGTTCAAATTTCTTGAATTCGGCAATGTGAGGGGAGAATTCCATACTTGGATGAGTCTTCAATACTCTCCCCAAGTTTGGAAGTCTACTGTGTTTCAACAAAAAAAAAAAGGTAATTTCCTTATTATCGCAAAATCTCTGAAAATTATTCGGATGATTAATCCATAATCATTCGTTTTAATTTCAATGGAGATACATTCCTTTTTATCAAAATCCTCTTCCGAATTCTTTGAAAGTATCGAAAATCATAGTTTTCATGCCAAAAACAGAGTCTAAGTCAAAACCAAAATTTTTGAAAATGCAACGTACGGTATCAAGGTTGCACCCCGCGGTGTAGGTTTCTACGCCGTACGGCGTCAGTGGAAATTTATTTTCAGTGCTCTATTTTCTGAAACCCGATGCTCTGTTTTCTTAAAATAACCAGTAAGGTTTAATTACAATTAGCCCCTTCTGCTTCTTATTCTTACTTTTGCGTCCCTCCTTTTTGTTATGTCAAATTATTTAAATATTTATTTGCATATTACGTGATTAATTGTTGTCGTTTATTTCTTTAAAGTATTATTTTCTTTATGAATTGTTTACGTGAATAAAGTTTTCAATAAAACATTTTCAGAAAAATCCCACAAATATTTAGTAAAGACTGGAAAATTCCGAGCACGCGGGGTGCATTTTTCAAAGAAAACCTTCCCCGCGGGTAACCTGGCTCCCGAACCCAAATCTCTATTTTTCGCAAACCAAACCCTTTTTCAGCGGCACAAGAGTCACATTATTTTCTAAACGGTTCCTCGGGTACCTAACATTTTCCAGAAATTAAACCCCGGGTGGCGACTCTAAAATTTTTCCTTTTTCCCTAAATCTTTTTTTTAACACAAAACCAAAGGCGTGGGCCCAGACTGTCCACAGTAGCCGTGGGGCTAGTAGCAGTCGTGGCGCTGGGGCCGGTGTTGGGAGTCGCCGTAGGCCGCGGCGTGACCGCTCTGCAGACAGTGAGACAGACCAGTCTGGGCGTCACCGCAGGTCGAGGCGGGGCCGTTCAGCAAGCAGTGAGGCAAATCAGGTATGCTTTGTGTTGTGGCTTTTGAGATTTGAATGCCTTGAATTGTTTATTCATGAATTTTCTCCTTCTGCAGGATGTGCTTCCTACTCCACCACGCCGTGCCAGGCCTTTAATGAAGAATGTTGGTGGTGGCCCGACACACGCTCAGCCTTCAGTCCAGTTTCTAACAGAGTTTTACAGAGTAGTCGCCCTTCGGCGGAGAGACCCGGGAGTTGGCGCTTGCGGGTAGGAGAGTCCGAGGGTAGCAGTGACGATGACGAAGGTGACCATGATGAGGACCGTACTGAGAGTGACCGCTCGAGTTCTTCCGATGAGTAGCCATACCTATCAGTTCATATTAGATAGATTTTATTTGAGACGAGCCTGCGTGCACGGTTTTTTGTTCGGGTGCCTGTTTGCCCTCTTTTTGCTTTTTATTCATGGATACGGTCTGCGTGCTGAGTTAGCTTTTAGACATTGGGTCTGTTTGCCCAGGATGGATGTACTTTTCCTTTTCATGATACAAATGCTTTTTAGTACTTATAAAATTTGCACTTCTGTTATGCTTTAAAATGATTCACGCTGGCAATTTCTGAGTTTAAAGACTGAACTGTATGCACAAATGCTCTGAGTGACTGAAATTGACAAAATGTGACAAACGCCTCTGGGGCAACAAAGATATGAGACCATTGATTGATTTGACTTAAATTTGGTGAGTGATTGATGAAAATACAAACTGACTCAACGAACTTGAACTTTGCATGTAAAATGAAAAACTAAGCGACACAGGGCCCGATATGCTCGAATTTGCAATTTGCAAGATAAACACCAGACGAAACTTCCAACAAGTCATAAATACATCCCGTAACTTGCTTGAACCAATAGAATGAAGAAAATGTCACTTGAACCAGTTTCGGCTTGCCGATACACCTTGTTTATGCCAATTTCATGCCTTGGGACGCTCAAACTTCAATTTTTTTCCAAAACCACCCAAACGGCACCTCAAACGTGTTTCGACTTGCAGATACGCCCCGTTTTTGCAAATTCTATGCCCCGGATTGCGAAATTTCAAAATCTTCCACCGAATTCGCCAAACGACACTTCCGGCAAGTCACAAATACCTACCATAACTTGTTTAAACTGATGAAACAAAGAAAACATTGCTTGAATGAATTCCGACTTGCCGATACGCCTCATCCTTACAAATTCCATGCCCCGGATGGCCAAATTTTAAATTTTCCATTAAATTCGCCAAATGATGCTTTCGACAAGTCACAAATACCTACAGTAACTTGTTTAAACTGATGAAACGAAGAAAACATTGCTTGAATGAATTCCGGCTTGCCAATACGCCTCATCCTTACAAATTCCATGCTCCGGATGGCCAAATTTTAAATTTTCCATTAAATTCGCCAAATGATGCTTCGCCAATAAATAGAAGACATGGTTTTTAACAAAAAAACAAGGCCTGAGAATCATCCGAGCAAAACTGGTAGAGTAGTTTTGTGGATGGTGAGTAAATTTAGTTGCACAAAAGCAAAATTACAAAACAAAGGTGTAAGAAGAAGCTAAAATAGGAGTGAATATAAAATTTCCCTTTCTCAGAATGATGCATGTTAGTATGCCACTCATTTAGATGACCTTTGCATATTCCACAAGCCCATACTGCGGCAGAACAACCAAAATAATAGGAAGTTCATGAACTAGCTAACCCTCTTTTTCATCCAGACAATAAAATGAAAAACATTATCAAGAAAGCGAATCATATATAATAATAGCCAACGAAGCGTAATATCCATATAAAACTTCTGCTGTATCTTAATACCCTGAAGACCATACTTAATCCAAGTAGAATCTGTAAGTCACTGTGAACATACCGGAGTATGTACTATTTTGATTGGGGGAATGTTTTTACAAGATAAGTGGGAATACATGAGAAGAGGCTCTACTGACCGCCACTCTTGCCAAGCACACCAGGAATTGGAAGACGTTTGCAATGTTGAGGTGAACTGTTGCAGCACTTGATCCAATCAGTTGAATCATAATAGATGATGTATCCAGCCAATATGATCATCGTCAGCGGCGCGAGTATGCTTGCGACCCATTTGTCATCAGCGATGAATATCTGTTGACACAAACAGCCACTCAGAGAGGGAGAGAGAAAGCAAAAACACAGAGGTGATAAAGAGAATCAAACCTGGATAAAAGCAAAAACAATTAGGACAAATAGGGAAACCATCAGAAAAGGCCCCAGGAAGCTAAAGTCGTGGCCCCTAACCGCAGCCCAGAATGTCTTTCCAAGACTATTCAATGCCTCAACACAGCAAGATGCTTGGGCTTCTGATATGGTGGGTGATCAGCATCAAGCTATGTGGAACCTTCAATTTAGGAGGGCTTTAAGAGATTGGGAGCTAGTTCAGCTAGCTACTCTTCAACAACTTCTTAGTTCAGTTCAGTTGGAGAATGGTAGAGATGACTGCCTTCAATGGAGATGGAGTAAGGACTTGTCTTTTTATGTTAAATCTGCATACCTAAGATGGGAAGACTAGAATTTTATTGAAGACACTGTGTTGTTCTCTGTTTGGAAGAATATTTGTCCTCCTAAAGTAGAGGTTTTTACCTGGATGGCTTTGCAGAATTGTATAGCCTCTAGATCAGTTTTGAGTAGTAGAGGTGTTCTAAATATCAACTCAGTATTATGTCCCTTTTGTCTTGTCCTGTTTGTTGAGTTTGTGTTCTGTTGGTGTTTGTGTCTTTGTCTTTAGGTCCTGGGCTTTCCCCAGGAAGCTAAAGTCGTGGCCCCTAACCGCCGCCCAGAATGTGTAAAGTGAGGGTAAGAAACACCACACTTGCTAGAATACAATTCAACCATAGATATTTCCCTATTAGATATGAACAACAATTAGAATAAAATCGACAGTGAACAAATTCTTTAATTAGAGCTTTGTAGCGGCCGGGCTCACCGTGATTCATCTGGCCCCCTACCCACTTCGGGGTTCGCCACCGTCTGATACGTGATACCGTGGACTTAGCCCGAGATCGGGGCATAGTTGGGTGCGGAGCGGCATCCAGCCCGTCCTCGGTAGAGGGCAGCGCTCAGGGGAACGTCTGGCAGCCTCGCC
>JAXBDA010005142.1:0-25657 GCA_036023075.1 Gaultheria prostrata
TTTCAAAGTGTTTTTCTCAGGTGTTTTTTTTTTTGGGGGGGGGGGGGAAATTACGTTTCAGAGGCAAGGATGGAAAAGAATTACACACTCATGACACACTTATTGGAAATCACTTCATGAATGACAAGGAAAAGAATAATTCCACATAAGCGGCACCGAGAGATAGATTGTCCAAATTACCCTCAAGGTGAAAACTACCCCCCACTCGACTAATATAAGTGCAAGGATTTGGTTTGAGAGTCCAACACAATTGCATTCAAGGTGCAATGGAAATGGACCCAGGGTGCAATGCTGAGATTTTATTCCCAGAAAGTTTGGTTTGACCACACACTGCCACCCCCATATGGACCAATACGAGTGCAATGCTTTTTTTTGTGAGTGCAACACCATTGCATTCAAGGTGCAATATAAATGGACCCAGGGTGCAATGCTGATAATTTATTTCCAGAAAGTTTGGTTTGACCACATACTGTCACCCCCATGTGGACCAACACGAGTGCAATACTGTTTTTTTGCGAGTGCAACACCATTGCATTCAAGGTGCAATAGAAATGGACCCACGGTGCAATGCTGAAAATTTATTTCCAAAAAGTTTGGTTTGACCACATACTGTCACCCCCATGTGGACCAACACGAGTGCAATGCTTTTTTTTTATAAGTGCAACACCATTGCATTCAAGGTGCAATAGAAATGCACCCACGGTGCAATGCTGAAAATTTATTTCCAGAAAGTTTGGTTTGACCACATACTATCACCCCCATGTGGACCAACACGAGTGCAATGCCTTTTTTTGTGAGTGCAACACCATTGCATTCAAGGTGCAATATAAATGGACCCAGGGGCACTAGCACCCAAATAAAATTAACTTTTTCCAAGCCTTATTTTTTTTTTTGGTGCAATTGAAATGGACTTAGGGGTCAATCTGTAATTTACAAAAGTTCTTGGCCACACTATATCTTCTTCAAAGGTCAAGGGTGGTCCAATGTAATTTTGTCAAAGCAAACCAAAATCATAACAGTGGGTTCGTTACCCACTGGATTTGGACTCCTCCACACCGGCGGCGGTCCTCATGACTTCCCAAGCCCTTTGACCCATATCCTCTGGCCCTGAAGGTCACTAGATGGTGGATACCATTGCGAACTCCACCTGAACGAGTTTCAGATGGGACGAAATGTTCGGTATGAACACCAATAAATTTGTATCTATAATGGTATCCACGCACATGGAAGTGAAAAATGAGCTTGTTGAGTGTAATGGCGGTGACCCAAAGTGCAGTAATGGCGGTGACCTAATTGGCGTGTATCCACGTTGATTTAGGGGTGGAAGAGGGGTTTTTTGTGAAGAATTTTAAAGCTTGGGTATTTTCGTCCACTTAAGTTTGCCATACCATGAATGGGGAAATATTATTCCTGTTTTCATCACCTAGAGATATCCAAAAAGTGTGTCATCAAGGTGGAAATATTTTTCCCTTACACCACTGAATAGTCATTCCCCCTTTTTTTCGGTCTTCTAATGAAATTTTGTATGCGTAAAAATGTCACTAAAAGACAAAAAGGGAGTGTGGATAACATTTTGAGGGGTGTGAATATCAATTATCTAAAATAATATTTTCGCTGAAAAAGGTTGCTTATATTTTCACTTATTTGTGCTTAGAAAATATTAGATCTTCCAAAAAAAATAGGGATTATTGGTATTTAGTGTTTTTTCTTTTAGTTTTTATCAAAATTTTGGAAATTTATCATTTATCTCACCTATGGCTGTAAAATGAGTCGAATCGAGCCGAGTTTTAGAACGTTCAGTTTTGTTTATTAAGTTTTTAAACAAACTCGAGCTGAGATCAAATTCAATAAAATTTGACGAGCTGAGGTCAAGCCAAGCTTGCCTAAGTTTGAGTCGAACTCGAACTTGTTCACGAGTCTTAACGAGTATAAAAAATATTAGATATTTATGATATCATACAAGTCTAGAACTTCAAATAATTTTCTATTTTGTACATAAATAAGTCCATACATATATAAAACTTGAAAAACATATTATTGTAAAATTTAATTTTATAATACTTTTATAGGTTATACATAAGAAGTTTATACACGTTCAAGGTTATATATGAAATTCTTATTATATATGCATATATATTCTAAGCTCGCGAGCTTAATCGAGCTGAATATTATCAAGTTCATGTTCGGCTCGTTTATTAAACGAGCCTAAAATTGAGGTTCAGGTTCATTAATCGAACTCGAACGAGCCTTTACCGAGTCAAGCATCAAATAGTTCACGAACGACGCAATTCATTTAGAGTCCTAATTATTCTCACCGGTTTTTTTTATAAAGGGAAATGACCCAACCCAACATAAGCATTTCGTAAGGCTCCGTTTGATACCTAGGAAAAGAGAAGAAAGAAAAGGAAAAAAAAAAAAAATTCCTCTTCCTTTGTTTGCGTTGAGAGGAAAAAAAACTAAACTAAACTATTTTAACTAAAAAAATTCCTCTTTAACTTTCCTCTCTTTTATTTTATTTTATTTTCCTTTCTTTTCTTGGCTACGAAACGGAGCCTAAAGGTTGGGCCTATAAAGGATTTGCTCATTAAGCCCAGATATTAAAGTTTTGTGCGAGTGTTTGGTTTGAAAGACAGAGTGCGTCTGGGTTAATTTACAGGAGTACCTTTCCAAAATCATCACGCCGGGTAGGCTTCTCTCTTCCTCGAAAGTGATATTCAGCAGAAGCTTAAATGGTATTCCGTGCAGGTATTTTGGAAAGGTAGGAAGGCTCGAGTTTTGATACAGTTCAATAACAAAAACCACGACTAATACGTATCTCCAACGATTTAAATATCGGCCGACGCGATGTGTCGCCCTATACATATTGGTTTTTAAGGGATCGATATGGATATTGATAGATATATGGTTCGATATTTGGCCGTATCATTAATACCGTTACGTATCTCGATACCGATATTTAAAAGCTAGCGTATCTCTTTCCTATTTGTATTCTTGGGATTCCATTTTAAGTTAAGGATTACTTTTGCATCAGGTCGTGATTAATTCGAGGTGTGAGGGTAATTGTCTTCTCTTCTGGCTGTTATGAAGTAATGCTACTGCTATAGTTGATGTACTAATGTTTTGATGATCATTGGTTTGGTGCCTCCTTTGTGTAGTTTGCCAGTTTTGCAACTTTATTCATTTGATCAGAAACAAGTTAGCGAGGTGCATTAACAACATTAGATTTTACTTAGCATGGTTATGGATGGGATGGTTATTTGAGAAATTTGCTCTCTTTGCTGTTTTTTTCTTTTTCTCCTTCCCTTTTGGCTGCCTTGTGAAGAGCCTTTGATGGGTCAATGATTCTGTACAGTAGATGACAATTTCTGTTGCTAACTGTTGAATGTGCTTTTAGGCATCAACAAGAGGAAGAGCTGAGAATAATAGAAGAGGAGACTGCAAAAAGACTGGAAGAAGCAATTCAGAAAAAGGTTGAGGAAAGTTTGAATTATGAGGGAGTTAAGTTGGAAATAGAGAAGCGAATTGAAGAAGGTCGGAAGAAAATGTTTGATGATGTTCATGCTCAACTTAAAAAGGAAAAAGAAGCTGCTCTTATAAAGGCAAAGCAGAAAGAGGTATGAATCTTTTTAGACCAGCTTCTTGGTTTTGTCTTCCTTGGGTGAATTTGATTAGTGAAGTGGTCTTTAGATGGCTCTGTGTCTTGATAAGAACTAAAAAGCATTATGTAGTCAATGTAAGGCTTTTGGTTTGACGGTTCCACATACATGACGTTTTCTAATTGTAAAAAATAAAATCAGTGGTGCCTGCTCCAATGTGCTACCTTCGGATGCATGGTTACCGTAAGGCTAGCTCCACACCAACTACCAACTTCTTTCGTTACACAAATTGTTTTTGGTGCTTTATTGGCTTCTGAGATTGAATTATGGACAATCCACCCCGGCGTTGCTAATCTTTTAGGAAACTTTGTGATTCCTGTGTTACTCAATGGGCAATGTGTCATTCCATACTTGACGTGTTAAAGAAGACTACCAATTTGGGACATCACAACATAGACCAATGATTTGGGCAGGAGGAGTATCATCTTTCAAAGTACATGGTTATTGTTAGAAGTTCAGTAAAAACAAGTAAAAACACTTGTCCCCATCTGATCAATTTTTCTTTCTCCAGTAATAGATAGCAAGGCAAAAGCACCGTGGATAAGGCCATAAATGTCCTCTCCTTAGAAGCACAAACACACACGTAGGACACCGACGTTCTAGCCTTAGTCGACCTTGGAAAGGTATTTGATAGATCTTCCTTTTGGCGCTTTAATAGAGCCAGATACCCTTCAAACATTCTAGATAGTTTAGAGACCCATATCTATCACTCAGATCCAAGTGAAACACATTATAAATTTGAAAAGAAGAAAAAAAATTGGGATATGGGTTAAAATGAAAACTAGATGAAACTATAAGTTTTAACCTCAGTCATCTAAACTTTTAATTTTAGGAAATTTGTGTTATATTATGTGTAGCATCTACGACATATGGATGTATATAATGCCTTAGTCTATTAGTCTGCTTTATCAATATGCCACTCCTTCTGTCCCATATTCTTGATCGTATAGGAATTCTAACTTTTTAAGGAACCATCTGATAATTTTGGGTTAATGTCACTTTATTTAGTTACTTCGTCCCTCAACTATTTGTTGCATCTACTGGATCTTTCATTTTTAGAATTTGAACTTCATGTGGTCCAATTATGAAGGGCCAATACTGTATAAAATGACAATTGCATAGCCTGCTGGAAAAATGATTCTTATCTTGTTGAACAACTTAAACCTTATAATCAAATGCTTACATTTTATGCACTTTGGTTTGGAGTATGTTTCCTGCAACCAAACATCCATATTCCCTCCCCTTTCTCCTCTCCATCCCTTACAAAGCGTTCTCCCCTAGTCACTCGGCCTCACTTCCATTTACAGTCATCATCCGCCATCATTCTAATCTCATTTTGCACCACCATCTGGGGAAAAAAAATGCATATTTTCTTTCTTTTCTTCTTTCACTACTCTTCATTTCGTCTTCAAAGGTGCAGATGGTTAAGATTGTGCATGTATTTCATGTATACGGTAGATACTACCTTGTTATGCAAATTCACCGTCTCAAATCAATTGGTTCTGGGCTCCATTTTTAAATTGATCCAAGATTTATAATCCGCTTTCGAAAATGAAATTGCTATGCACATTCAGGTCGTATCTGTTTCATGGGTTTAGATTTTTTATTATTTATTTTTTAAGACCATGGTTGGAGATGGTGGTACGAGACTCACTAGAGCAGTTGTGTTGAGGGAGGGGAGAGGGGAAGGATAGGCAGAGGTGGTGGAGAGTAGAGGGGTGTTTGGTGATAGGATAAGCTGCACAAAATAATAATAAGGGAGTCTTTGGGTGTTCATTTGTGTTGTCCTCATCAGGAAATTTCCTTTTTGCCGACCAAGACATCCATTTACTGTTATTGATTTGGATGGCCGTTTATAATTTAGGAGATAAAAGTGAAGTTGACCCTAATAATTGCTTGATGTACTTTGGATTGTATGGTTTTGTACTTTTAAATAATTTTATGTTGCTTTTTTCTCGCGACCTTAGATAACATCACACGTATGTATAATAATGTTGAATGAGTTCTGTTCCCTGCATGTCTTGATCACCATTTATGAAATTTTCGCATCCTTGTCATGTCGCTTGTCCGTGCCCTCGATACTTACGGTCTCTTGAATTACCTGGGAGCCACTAAATCACTTTAGGGCTAAAAGCCTAAAAGGAATTATTAATTTCTATTGGTGGCTGCTGTTCTCACTGCTATCATTGTGGTTAATTAGTATGTTTGTAGGAATGGGAATTAATATATAACTCTAGTCCTAAAACCAAGACAACAGATTCTGAAGCATGAAACATGGCTAATAAGCTTTGTTAGAATGCAGTTTCCAAAATCTGTTTTGTAGGGTACTTCATCAGAAATAAGTGAAAAAATAGTTTCATATCAGATTCACTGTTTATCGGAAATGATTGTCAGTTATTAAAGCATCTTTATAATGCTTTCTCAAAAGATAGGGATTTCAGAAGATTTCCAAAGACTTAAGGTGAAAATATTGTCTACCAAATAAGTTTTTTGATTTCTTTTTTGAGCAATATTACGATTTTATATCGATTAAGTATGGCTATGAGAGTATTCAAGTGAGCCCCTTTATACAGATCAATGCCCTTCAATTTGAATTTGAGTGAAGTTATTTTGTCTCCTAAAGTTGAATTTTCAAGGGCTAACATCATCGACGGGAAAAGTATGGTTTCAGAAAATGCTGTGTTATGGAATCAACATCTTTAACTAGGGAAAAAATGTTTGGACACAGTGAAGGTATATGGGCTCGATGGATCATGATATCTAAAACAACTTTCTGTGGAAAAAACTTTTTTTGAAAGGCTGTATGTTATGATGAGGGCAATATAAAGTTTCTACTCCAGGACGAGTGAAAAATTCATATTATGATTACATTATGTAATGAAAAGCTTTGTTCAATATGATGGTTTCAAAAATCGGTGATACGTAATGGTATCGGTAGTTACCGAGTCCCGTTATGTCTGATATTGGGGTGTGAAGAAAAATTGCATATGTAACGATGTTATGTAAGGTATCGGCTGTAATGTAGGTGGAGGCAATGGACCGTTACAGACAAAATACTGTACATTACTGGTAAATATGGTTGTTACGATATCGGTAACTTTTTGAAGAATACACGTCTCTGGTTAACAATGCTGCTGTGCTATGGCTGTTACAAACCGAAACTACGACTTTGCAACAGATACCGTTATGGCGACCAAGACCGCTATTTTGAACCATGGCCACTATGCAGCACGAATGTTAGAGAGAGTTAGTTCACCTGAATATTGGCATACCTAAGATCATAAAATGTGCTTTCTTGAAATCCTCTTGCATTCTGTTTGTCACTTTTGCTTGCCTTTTGAACTGATTTTCTATGATCGTTCAATTGCAACCTGCAGGATTAAGCTCGAAACGAGAGAGATGAGCTGTATAAAATGCTGGAAGAGAACCGGCGGAGGGTGGAGGAGGCTCAGAGAAGAGAAGCTCTGGAGCAACTGAGCAAAGAAGAGGAGAGATACAGGGAGCTGGAGATGATGCAGAGGCAAAAAGAAGAGGCTGCACGAAGGAAGAAACTTGAAGAGGAGGAAGAACTCGAAAATCAAATGAAAACATTAGGTAAGACTAAATCTGGGCCTAAGCTGTCTTTTGGGATGGGTTAGTTTTGATACCTGGAGATCAATCTTTTTTTTTTTCTTGCTAGAGGATGGAAATTCCTTTCGTAAGTTTTATAGTCATTAGTAACCAACTTCATTTTGGAGAAGTACGGAATTAGGGTCGTCTTGTTCCCTGATAAAACGGCCTGTTTGGTGTCGCATTTCTTTGTTTTTGATTTTCTGAAAATAATAGACTGACGTTTATTGATGTGTTCCCAAACACAAATTTTGGAGAATTTTCTAGTAGGAAGTTGAAGAAGATAACTTTAGATCATAATTATTCTTTTCAGAAAATCACTAAATAGTAGTTTTGCTACTTTATACTCATGTTTTAATTACGATGTCGTTACCTTAAGCATTTGCCCATGGACAAGCCATACCGCTCCCGTATGCAATTGCTCCTATGTGAGAACCGAAGGCTTGGTATTCTAGTAACAAATACGAAGCCATTGGTTGCATTTTTTCCCTGCCTGGACGTTCGTTCGTTTATTGATTGCGCTTATTTTTTTGTCCAGAAAAGAAAAGAGAGATATTAATGGGTGTACATGTCAAGCCCACACTAAATGGACTTCCTTCATTGATCACATGCAAACAAAACGGGGCCCGGTACCAAATTTTCTTAACTTAATTCCAATTAACATCAATACTTAGGACTTGCGAATCCAAAGTGAATTCGACCATCTAAGACTCTTTAACTTCAAAACATTAATCCTTTCATATTTAAGATGATGAATTATTTATTACATTTTTTTAAAGATTAATTTAAGCACCATATTATGAAGACAAAATAAATTGGTCTCTGGTGGAGTATTTGAAATACGATATCGAGTTGAAACCATAACTCTGTACAAGCTCGGGCATTTACAAATAGGCTTTTACTTTCGCCATGGATACACGAGTTTGAATTCCTTATGCCTATGGATAAAATAAACTCCATCATTCCTGTGCTTTCCAAACACATTCGGCTGAATCCCCAACAGTCGTATATATGTGAAGTTGTCGTCGGTGGTATATGCGTTGAACTCACTGTGGCCGCCTTGCCACGACAAGCTGCAAAAGAAGAGGGTGGAGCCGGAGAAGTTTATATGGAACTTCCAATCGAACTCCCCGTTAACAGGCAAAGCCCGGAGGCCTAGATCATCGTCTTTGGATTTGCAGTGGGCGTTGTTTTGTCAGTCCGTTTATGACTTGAACTTTCCATTTTCGAAATACTGGGGGAGTCCAGAAGGCTTGGCTTGTGCCAAAAGTTAGAAAAAGGAAGAGCAAAAGACCTTTGAAATGGCTCATTTTTGTTTATGAGTTGTTAGTGTATTTATAGGGGAGATGACTCAGCTATAAATAGGTTGCTCTAAATTAAAATAGCATGTGGATGGTCAGAAATGGAAAGAAACAAATGGATGTGGGGTCGTGGTGATAAGCTTGATTTATGTGTGTGTGGGTGGGGTATATTTGAAAAGTTCGGTACCAATTGAGAGGTTAGATATTAAAAGGTTGTTGTCGGTTACTTGCAAGCGATTGAATAAAGACAAAATAAATAAACTAAAAAATTAATTTTTTTTTGTTTTTGTTTTTTGCCAAAGGAGGTCTCAGTGAATGTGAGTTGTAGTTGAGTTTAATTGGTGGTAATGTGTTTTGCCCATATGGTGATCGCATTTTAGTATCACATTTTGGATACTGTGGGATGCGTCACCATGCGAGTTGTAGTTGAGTTTAATTGGTGGTAATGTGTTTTGCCCATATGGTGATCGCATTTTAGTATCACATTTTGGATATTGTGGGATGCGTCACCACTGCATTGATAGAATGTGCTCCACTACATAATATATGTGGTACATTCTAATAATACAATGGTGACACGTCACAGGTTCGACAATATGAAACCCAAATGTTGTCACGATAGTATTAGTGTTGTCGGTATATGAGAACACAATAAACTAATTTCTTGTTTTTTGTATTTGAACAAGTCAAACTACTACTCCCTTCGTCTCTTTTTAAGTGTGTTACTTCGTAATTCCAACTTATTTTCTCTCACATCAATTTTTACAACTTTTACATCTGTTTTCCACTACTTACCCTTATCAATATAATAATACCTACTAACTTTTCAAAAAGAAATCTACTTTTAAGGGCAAAATAGGAAATGTACTCACTAATTTTTCAAAACACACACTTATTAAGGGATAACCCAAAATGAAAATGTCTACACTACAAAAAGGACGGAGGGAGTAGTATTAATATTTGTTTGGAGCGGCCAAAACAGGAGAGCTATAGTCGGTGAAACTGTGAAAGCTTACAATAATGCTACTTTTAATATCAAAAAGCAACTTTGTAACCCCCAATCATGCAGTGCCATATAGGCTGTTGTGGTTAGTGTTGTGGTGCATTGTTGTGCCCCTAACATTTTGTTATGAGAGAACATTCTTTACACCGGCGGTGTAAACTCAAGTTTCCTCCAAATCTATTACAATGCGTCATGTGTCCAAACAGTGGTCCCCAAAAGTAAAACATGGACACATGACGCAATGCAATAGATTTGAAAGAAACTTTAGATTACACCACCGATGTAAAGAATATTTTCTCTTTTGTTATTGGTAAGCATATGCCCTTGCAAATAAATTACTAATTGCCCATATAGCATAGAGACACGTTCAAATGCATTCGAGTATACTCAGCCTTCTAAGTTTAGATTAGTTGAAGTTCAAAAAAAAGATTGTTTAGATTAGTTTCTATACTACTCCCTCTGTCCCTTTTTAAATGTGTGCTTTGGGAAACGTGTATTTTTTAGGACGTAAAAAAATGTATTTCTACTCAAAATTTTTGAAATTTTTTTGC
Organism: Gaultheria prostrata; assembly: GCA_036023075.1. NCBI lineage: Eukaryota > Viridiplantae > Streptophyta > Magnoliopsida > Ericales > Ericaceae > Gaultheria > Gaultheria prostrata. The sequence goes on from JAXBDA010005142.1 coordinate 10,121, forward strand.
ACCAAATTAAAGTACTCTTTGAGCATTTTAATTTGGTGTAAAGAAAGACATAAAATTGTATAGAAAAATACATTTTTTAGGGGTTTGAAAATGCACGTATTCCCATTGTACACATTTAAAAAGGGACGGAGGGAGTATTGTTTTCCGGCCGTTTTTGTTTTATGGTTCGAAGATGACGGTTGTTCGGTTAATTTAAGCGCATCTCGATTAATGTTTTTTCCGGTTCAACTAAAGTCAAATTATTCACATCAAGGCTATGGAATTAACAAGAAATTACTTTTATACTATTATAATTACGTGAAAAGCAAACCCACCAACCAACCGAGTTTTTTTTTTCCTCTCTCTATTTACTTCTTCAAGTGGTCCCATTATACATTCAATCCCAAGTATATCTGTTTGAGCAATAAAATCACACGTCAAAACTTAACGCAAAATACATCATATATATTCTCTCCATCCACTTTTGAAATCCGTGCCATTTTTAATTATTTGTATTTATCAATTTATAAAGATTTTCATGATTTTGCGAATTTTATATACTCCATAAAACTTGCTGAAATCTATTAAATAAGATCTATATTACATATTTATATTAAGATTCATATAGAAATATATAAAGAATAAAAAATGGTGCGGATTTCAAAAATAGGCCAACAACTACTGAGGGAGAAAATATATAACAACATCCATAACATGCAAGAGCATAGTGAAACATATATTGGAAATTAAAATCCTAAAATGGAACACTAATAACGTTAAACACTTGATCAACACTAACATAAGAGAACACTAATATCTTTCATCTGTTTTATTTCATCACCGTTTATTTCACCGCTCAGTTAGATACTTAATGATTGATTCTGTCTATATAAATAACTAAGCAAACTTATTTATCAATAAATTAAAATAACTACTATGTCGTGACATACGACGCAGTGAAATAAAACCGGTGATACATAACACTTGTACTAACATAAACTTTTCTTTATCGTTAACCAAATATCCGAGCCAGCATATTCTCGTCCTAACGTGAATTTCATGGATTTGGAAGACCACCAGTGCTGCTGCCGCCAAGACCACCTCCGCCAAGGCCACCCAAAGATCCTACCCCACCAAGTCCGCTGCCACCGCCAAGTCCACCCAAACTTCCCGAGCCACCATCTCCTCCACCTAAATCATCACCACCACCGCTACCGCCACCAAGTCCACCCAAACCTCCCAAGCCACCAGCACCACCAAGGCCGCTGCTGCCGCCAAGTCCACCCAAACCTCCCAAGCCACCAGCACCACCAAGGCCGCTACCGCCACCGAGACCAGTCAGACCACCCAAGCCTCCCAAGCCAGTACCAGCACCACCAAGTCCACCAAGGCCATTGGCTCCTCCTCCTAGGTCTCCACCTCCTCCTACACCACCAAGCCCACCAACTGGCAGCCCATTGCTTCCCAGCCCACTAAACCCACCAAGCCCACCGAAAGTTTTTTGGTCATTGAGACCTTTGTCATTGGGAATGTTTCTAGCAGTGGCTATTTGGACAAGTGCTATAGCAAGAACAAATGTGACTGCAAACCACTTTGCCATCTCTCTCTCTCTCTCTCTCTCTCTCTCTGTGACTTCTTCTTTGAGATAGGGTTTGATGGTGGTGCCCTTTTGAAGGGCAGAATTTTGAGCGGTTGGGGCACAGTTGAGGGTAGTAAATGGAGTTATTAAATGGATGTCAGCCTATGGTTAATTTGTTATCTCTACATAAAATTTCGCCCATGAGGTACTCTGCTTTATGTTTTTCCAGAACTAGGGAGAATCCAATGCCATAGTTTTGAGAAGACAAACGGAAACGGACATGGTGTGTGGCATTCGAGCCGTCGAATTATTTTCAACAGTTCTGTTTTTATCTCGGCAATTTGCAAATTCGAGCCGTTGATTGTCGAGATGAACGGCTCAGATGCGTATACTAGGACCGCACACCAGCACCCGGGTCTCGTAAGAGTTTCACATGGTCCAACTATTTTATTCCCTTTTTACGGTTGCACCAAGCTTGTAACAAGATATCTAAAAACGGTATCCAAATACGTAACAGTAAGATGGCAGTGTAACGATTTTTGGATTAATTATTTTTTTATAATTGTGAATCATTCGGTCAGAAAAGAAAAGAAACAGAATACTTTTACTAATTTAGATAACAAAAAGTCAAAATAGATGATTACTAATTACAATATAAAAAAAATACTTATAACTCTTTACTGGGCCCTTCCTATCTCATCACTTTTGGTGAGATTTTGTAATTTTTCAGTCAAATATTTGATTCATAAGGGTATAATTAAAATATGAAACGAAGGAAAACAAATTTAAAAAAATTTGTAATAAAAATCAAAGTGTCTTTTATTTTATTTTTTTGTCTTAAATTTTTTTTTCCCCATCTTCTAGTTAGGGATGACAATTTCCCCAAATCCAGTGGATACCCGCCCCGCCTATATGGAGGCAGGAGTAACCCAGAAATTTTCCCCAATAGGAGCGGGTATGGTATGATATGAAGAAAACCCGCTCGGGTATGGAGCGGGTATGATTTTGTAATCTCCACCCCGAATATCCGTACCCGCCCCTTACCCTACCCGTACCCAATTATACATACTACATATATTATATTATATATGTACATATAAATAAGAACATACGCATAAATCTTGAGTATAGTTATAGTATATGTAAACAATTATCTCTTTAATTAACAAATCTTATCGATTACTATCTATCATAATAGACTACTTAATATTCAAAGAAGATCAATTGAGATTATATTTCTAAATATAAATATAAATTTATTTTCAATCTTGAATTGTTTATTTTTTTGTTTGGATATGGGTATATTGGGGGAAACCCGATCTCCATCTGGAGGTGAGTTTGGTTCTTTATCTAATATCTCCAATGGGGATGGGGGCGGACCCGGCGGGGATGACGAATGACCATCCAATCAGAGATTGGATATGGAATAGGGTCCCCCAATTCATATCCTACCCGTTGTCGTCTCTACTTCTAATGATAATATTTTAGGTTTATAGGAATATCAATTGGTGAACTAAAGTAAAAGGCTATTTAACCCAGTGTGAGGCGATGGGCCGACAGAGAGCGTGATAATTGACAGCTAGCCCTGGCCTTTACCATTATACCATGCTTTTCACAGTGTCACGTGCTCATTTCAAATTTTTGTCTATTTATATCTCATGAAAATTTTGAAAGACATTTAATTAGGAAAGTATTGAGAAATATATATTATTGATCCAAAAATGATACTCATACACCACTTTTCACACATCATCCACACACCCCCTCTCACATAGGGGTGGGTCCCATACATGGACCCCATATGTGGGACCCACCCCTATGTGAGAGGGGTGTGTGGGTGATGTGTGAAAAGTGGTGTGTGTGTAGCATTGTTTTTATTGATCTCACATAAAATACAAAAGAGCATCATATTCCAAATATATTACCATACATTCCTTATGTAAAGAGGAGTACAAAAGAGCATCATATTCCAAATATATTACCATACATTCCTTATGTAAAGAGGAGTACAAAAGAGCATCATATTCCAAATATATTACCATTGTTAGAAAAAATAATCTTAGCTTTCTTTTAGATCGTAAGAAATACATTTATGAAACCTTATACCCAAATATGTATAACCAATGCCCTTGTTTACCTTACAATTAATCACTTTGTAAGACATCCCTCTCCAAGAGTTAGAATTAATCTTTTCACACCTCTCACTCTGGTTTAGATAACTTAGGTGCGATGTTGGTGTACTTTTATTTTTAAAAAAGATGAAAAAAAAAGAGAGGCAAATATCAAGACAAATCGATCCTTAAGTCTCATTCAATTGGGGATCCTTAAGTCTCATTCAATTGGGGTTTTGCCTATTGCCAAAATTGTGAAACCCACTGAAGTATATGTTTTTGGCATTAACAATTACCATGTGGACAGTTGGGTATTTGTATTAAGAGTAAAAGTTTCATAATACCTATTTTAAGCTGAAATTCTATTAGGTGCCATTATTTTATTTTTGTTTTTCAACAAATAAGTACTCCATTAAAACAACATTTGATTTAAGCAACTTCTAGAGGTTTACTTGAGGCAATAAAGAGCTATTCAACACAATCAATTAAACTAAAAAAAGAGAATAAATGCCTCTCTCTTTTTTTACATAATTAGTTGATGCCCAATTTGGGGGAGAAGAGTAGAGAGAGATAGAAGCGTGAACGCATTAATTGTATTCACACTTCACCTTGTATGTGTGTGTGTTTTTTTTCTCCAAAAACACACTTACAAAACCACACACATGCACAAGAAACATCAAAAATCTTATAAGGGCAATACGGTAACATGCAAAATGTAGTGAAATTATTGAATTAAGACCATCACTATCCCTCCACAACACAATAATATATATGGTTATATGTATTTTTCAGGACCATAACCAAATCAATAAACCCAAAAAACATATAGCAAAAAAAAAAAAAAGTGAACAACATTGGACCGAAAGAGAGGATGATAATTGACAGCTACCGCTGGCTTTTACAGCAGTAGTAGTGACTATGAGCTCCTTTCCTGTCTGTGGTTGGGGTGAAGTAAATGCTAATTAAGTGAGTTGTTACAGTGGTTAATCGATTTGTTTCGGTAGGGATTACCATCCTAAATCGCAGGGCCGGTTTTCCTTGGCAGAGATTTGTCTTTGGGGCCCCCGCACTTCGCACAAATGCGTAAAGATGGCGGTGGGAGCACTGAGAAGAGCTTAGTCCATTTCATCGGGACACCTTTCATTAAATAAAATAAAATAAAAAAACTTGTATTGTAAATGCAATGTCAGAAAGTCTGATATATGATCTGTAGTTTTCAAAATACAATGCTACAATTACTTTCTCTATTGGTTTAAGGGGGTGTTCCGCTAAGAGAGTTTTTTGGTTTTTTACGACTTTTTATGTGATGTATTGTGAGAGAGTGACTGCCTCGATTTTAGGAATAAACTGACTTTTTGGTTTTTTTTGAGTTAACGGAATAGGGCCTTAAGAATTTATTATGCCTTCTTTCATCTTACTAGTTAGTTGACTGCTCCGTGGTTGAATTAAAAGAGTCCTTAAATGTACAGAAAGAAAGAGAATTGTTCAATTTGAAGGAGGAAAATGTATATGATTTAGGTGGAAAACTAAGTATGATTGGACTTACTCCATTTTCATGTGACTGCCATGAAGTATCTTCACACTTGAAATGAACATTTTTTGGCTGAAATTTATAAAGCAATCACTTCTCGACCGTCCGCCTCGACATTAGTGGTCCAAGTCTGACCAGTTAAAAGTCTGTACAAATATGAACTACGGAAAATAATTTTCAATGCTTGAGATTGCATGTCCACGTAATAAATTAGGAATGACGAATGATAAAAAAAGATAGAATACCCATCGGGCGAACTGTTCACTACCGTCCAAACCCAGACCACTGAGAAGCCCAAATCCAAATGACATCCCCTGAAACCCACCAAAAGGTGTAGAGAGAAATATTGAGGTGTACTGTGTATTTTACTAAGGTCCAAGAGAAGCACAAAGTAGGCCCATGTTGTATCGACCATCTGTAAGCGGCCCACGACTTTTTTGTCATTTGAAAAAAAAGCCCACAACCGTGGACCATGTATGCACTTAGGAGGAAATTGAGAAATTATTCACCTATTGGTACCGTCACGTGATTTTTCAATACCACCGAATAATTACTCAAACAAATTTGGGGGCAAGGTTTTGCTGCATTTTTGGCTGTGGGATCTAATATTTTTTAGATTATAGTTTGTTATGGTCCGTTTGCTAGCATTTATAAGTTAGTTTTTTAGATTATAGTTTTTCAAATTATTGACTTAGAAAATTAAAATAAGTTGTTGAAACTGTTTGTTTCAGCTTTTTTTAAGTTGTAAAAAACGTTTAACTCGTTTGCTTAAATAAGCCGTCAAATAAATTTTTATAAACTAAATGTCTAAATTGCCCTCAAAACTTGAGTAAGAAAAACGTAGTATTCATTCTAGGATTCTTTTGTCCATTTGTGTTTCAACAACTTAAAATATTCAAAAATGTTTCGAACTAGGTAGATCTTCAAATAATTTAGAAAAGCCAAATACTTTTTTTTCAAAATAAGTGATTATTCATAATTATAAATAAACACTCTCCATTACTTTTTTTTTTACGTCAATAAACTAAATAATTTATATTATAAGTGCTAGAAAACGGGACTGATATAACTTGATTTTTGTGAAGAAAATAGAGTAATGATGGGGATTGTATACAGATCTTATCGTCAGATGAAATAAAATATCCAACAAAATGAGAAAATTTTGGGTGCAAATTGGGTATAGGCCACGTGGTGCCCTTGCACCATATCCTAGCCGTCCATTCAATGCATGGACGGCTCGGATTAAAGGGAGAAGAGAGAGTGTGCTAAAGGGAGCAGAGAGAGTGTTCGGATCCAAGCCGTCGGTTGCATTGAATGGACGGCTCGGATGTGGTGCAAGGGCACACGTGGTACTCAATTTGCACCCAAAATTTTCTCCAACAAAATACATGAATCCCGGGAAACAAACCACAAACCAACCCAAAAATAGTGGGTCCACTGCCCCACTATTTAACTTCCTAACCATAAAAATGAGAGAAAATCGCCATGCAGCACACAACACCTGAAATCAAGGCCATTTCGGTCTACAAATAACTTGCAATATAACACACTGAAGAGAACAAAATAATCAGATCTGAATTCGAAAGAAGCCCTCCACATAGAAAATCCAAGAAGAAGAAGAAGTACAGAGAGAAAAAATGGCAAGTATTTCTATGACATCCATCCTCACCAAATCCCATATCGTGGGAGCAATCGTGGTTCGCAACCCGTGGAGTTCTAGGGTTTTTGTTCCAATTTCACCGCGCCCTTTTCAGGTGAACATCGCTTACCTCCTTCCATAAGTCGTTTACAAAGTCATTCTCGTATTTTAATTTCCACTGCTGAAGATGTAAGACAATTCACTTATGTTTTTACTTGGGATTCATCTTTCTTATGTTTCCTATTTTTTCTTTTGGTTCCAAAACTTTGTACCAACTTACACGCGCACCTAGAATAACGGAGAATAAAAACGAGAAGATCATTTTTTATAAAATAAAAACGCATACCAACCTTATCTTTTTTATGTTTCCTATTTTTGAAGTGCCAATAAAACACCTGAAAATAAAAACGAGAAGATCATTTTCTGTAAAATTAGTTTACAAGGAAAATGGTTTATGTCATAAAATATATATTTACGTCGAAACAAACGGAGCGGTGTCAAGTTAATCAAACAATCTCCTGTGCCCCAACTACCAAGAGTTTTTTCATGGCGGTAGAATCGAACCTGCAAACTTAGCTAGGAGAGTAAACTCATACGTTATTTGCTACCATGATCTCCACTGGCGGACACAAGGGATGCCGGGGTGCTCTGGCCCCAGCATAACTCAAAATATTCTCACGTACTACACTAGTTTTTCAGGTTAATTAATTTAGAGAAATTCTTTGGGACTGGTCCCTACAAATTCCTAGAGTTATTTTTATTTTTTACAGATCCTGAATTCCTAAAATTTTTATCAATCAATTTTTTTAATCGCCTGGGAAACACTAAACAGAGGCTACGCACGCATACAAAATCTCATCTCTTTCTCGGACCTCCCAAGTCGGAATATATACATTCGAAATATAACTATTGTTACTAATACATGAATACACGTGGTGGTTCAGGCTCCTGCGCGCTAAGCACTAAAAGTAATCTTGTGTCCGCCACGGGAGATCTTACTCCGCAAATCCCTAAAATTAATTTCTTGATATTTATATATATTTTTTTGAAACCCTGTTGTTAATTTTTTTTACTCATTTCAAGATGAACCAAAAAACAAAAGACGCAGCCAGGAAAGTGGCAGACAACACACAGGATTTAACAGAGAAAGCCAAGCAAACCGCACAAGATGCCTGGGGTTCAGTTAAGGAAACCACCCAAAAAATCAAAGAGACAGTGGTTGGCAAGGCTGAAGAATCAAAGGATACCATCAAACAAAATGCAGAAAAGGCCAAGCGCGAAATGGACATGAAAAATTAAAAGCTCTGCCTATTTTGTCTATATGCATAATTTTATCATCACGTAATTTCTCTGTTGTTGTTTTCAATTTGGATTCTTAGATTGTTTTGAAATTTCAAATATATATGTGGCTTGTTTTTCAAAAAACGAGCACTTTGTAGCAAGGTTTTAAATAGCTGTAGCGGGAGCATCGCGACCGTGAATTTATTTAGTAAATTTTTGGGGACATCAAAGCTTCTAAACCGGCCGTAGTGGTCGTGTGTAGCGGAAAAAATCGGATATAAACCGATATGTAGCAGGAATCGGCCGATATGGGTGTGAATTTCGAATGGCGCTGGTACAGCGGTATCAAAGGACCAAAAAACCTCTACATAACGGTCGATATTTAAATCTCTGTCGCGTAGTTCAATACAAGGATTTCTGTTGCAATCAACTCTCCTCCACCTCCAATCTATTGGCCTTTAACTTGTTTTTTAAGATAACTGGTTTCCTGATTATTTATGCTCTCATCGACTAATTCATATAAGTACTCCTCTATAAGGTTACACATTCCACTCTCACGAAAACCACCCAGACATCCGATTATAACAAAAACAAAAACAAAAATTCATACGCTACATACAATTCTGAATTGTGTATTGCATCACTTCCCCGTGTGTTTATTTTGTCTACTGTTTGCATGTTCTTTTTCTTAGCCTCTAAGGCTCTAATCGTATGGCCAGAATTTCTTGAGGTGTGGTTCCCACCAGTTGGAATCTCAACCACACAATATCTTTTTTCCTGTATACAGACCTTTTGGGTAGCATGCAAAAAACAATGTATAGTTGAATTGGTTTCTATATATTTTATACAAATTTGAAAATTGAAGAGCACCGAGCTCGTTGAGAAGAAAAATATTTTCCAAAAAAAAAACAATAAGTACATTATTTTTCCCGTACAAAATACACGATTACCCAGAAAGGTCGGGCAATCTGAGACGGAGAGAGTAGATTTCTTGGAAACTTATGTCTCGGTAATTTTTTTAAGAAGAAAATAGAAATAATATGTATATTTTCACCACAAATGTATCTAAACCCATTTTCTGAGAGTCGTGTTCATCGTATGGAACCCATTTACACCAAATAATTTACATGCTTTTATTTGAATTTGTGTCCAAGTTTTTTTATTTTAAACGGGTGAAAAAAAAAAAACCATGCCAATAAAGTACTCCAATAAACAAACCACTGTGAGCAACTAGTATTGCAAGACGAGTAAAGGTTTAATGCTTACAGACAACCCGACAACAACAAAATGAAATGCGGGAAGACAAAAATACACCATGTCGGTGATGCAAATGCAAAACCTAATTAATCTTTATTCTTTTGCCGAGGGGCTCTGTTGTCTCTTTGGGACGGCAATGACTTAGGCCATTCTTTGGTTTTGAGAGGGTTTTGCTAAAGCCTCGTAGGGCATAGCAAACACTCAATTAATTTGTTTATTTATTTTGGCCATTTTAGATTAATAAAAATGATTTAAATTGCTCATTATTCTTAACATATTTTTTTACGAGTTTATGCGAAAAAATTAGTACGATTCGATATAGGTGTGGACCTTTTCATAATTCATAGGTTAAAGTCTCGTTTAGTATGACAAATACTCTATTGATTTAATACGGAATAATTTTTTGAGGCCATTACGAAACCCAAAACGAATAAAAAAATCAATTTAGTGTCAAACGAGACTTTAACAACACACTAAAGACCTCTCAAACCCAATGAAACGGCACGCCTCCACTGCCATGCGCCTGAGAGACGAGAAAAACTTGGAAGTAATAGGGTACGGCTGACATAGTATCCAAACTTTCATTTTAGCATTTCAAAAGTGTTTTGAACAGTTCAGATTCCCTCCCTCTCCTCTCTTCTCTTTTTTCTCTTTCTTTTTTTTCTCTTTTTAAAAGACGAGAAGCACAATGAATACCGCCACATGTAACCCCGCGGGCACCCAAAATTCTCTCGTAAAAGACAGCAGAGCCCCCAACTCCTTTTGGTACCTTGTTTGGCTCACATTTTTGGGTACGGTCGAACATAGTTGCGGTACATATCCGTACCACACAAGATCAGCGCCATTTTTCTTGTTTGTTTACGTCTCCTTCTTTTGCATGTTCGCCACGTACCATGTAAGCCTTGTCCATTAATGAAGTGGGCTGCACTTCTCTGTGACGCATTCAAATAAAGAAACAGCGCATTGTCGCCGGTTCAAGTACAACGTGAAACTGCTGGCATGAATTTTTTTATTTTTGTTAATTAACGGGGCAACAATGCTATGGCTACACCACACATGCACACCAAATGCATATCAAGGTGATGTGGTGGATGAGCAGAGGCCCATTTGTTAGGTGGGCCACACATTGAGTTTCTCCTCATCTGACACATCACATTGGTATGCATGTGGTGTGCACAAGTGGTGTACCATATCATTTTCCTTAACGGGGGATTTTGACCTTGTTCGGTTAAGGCCTTAGTTTTCAAAATTTCTCTCTGTGCATTGACTCCAATAAGTTTCCTCTAGAATTGGTGGTGCACAAACTCCAATGAGTGGTGCGGTGGCGATCTTTCTTTCGATGGCTGTGGTTTGGGGGGCTCATTGCTTGTGGGGTGCTGTGGTGCGGTGGTGGTCGTGTGCTAATGTTGCCTTCTCGGTCGTTGGTGGCTGTTTTGGGTGGGCGACAATGGCTGCGGATGTGGCGGTGCTTCATGCATTTGGATGCGTCTGCGTCTTTTGGATTTGGGCTTATTTTTCAATTATGAGCTTGTGGCCCTTTGGGTTTGAGCTAGCTTATTGTTGATCAAGGTTTTTGACCTTTGGTGTTTGATTGACTCTTTGCCAATTGTTTGGGTTTGGGTATGAAGAGGCTATGATCTTCTTGCGGAAGGTTGTTCCCCAAGTTTGGAGCCGTTTTTCTTCTTTCCTTTTAATCGTTGTTTTCTCAATGATTAATAAAGTTTCTGCTTTTCAAAAAAAAAAGTTTCCTCTATAATCATTACTCTCATTTTTCTCTTTATCTCTCTCTACTCGTTACCCAAAAAACCTCCCTCAAACCCCAAACCAAACACACCCTTTAGTTCTCTTATTCGTTTTCAATTTTTTTTAATAACGGATGACTTGGCTCTGGGGCGGGCAGATGGCCCAATGGCCTGCACCACTCCAAATATTCTCACATATTTTGCTTATTTTTAAGGTTAATTTGAAAAACCTCTACGGAATTGGCCCTGTAGTTTCCGTAGGTGAAAAAAATATATTAAATTTCCTACATTATGTGGGAAAAAAAACTTTAAATTTTAAGTTATCAACCGTTTTTTTTTATCTCGTTACAACTTAACATGTCAATTATATATGTACACACATATATAGCCAGTAACGATTCTACTTGTGGAATATGCATTTTGTTATCATTGTATAAATTCATTTATAAGTACACCCGAATGAAACAGTGGCCGACACCAAAAAATCTTAGTTGTTATGAATGTATAAATAAATATTGTATTTATACATTTTCTAATCAATGTATACATATACACATTTTGTTATCAATCACGTGAAACTACTGGGAACAAATTCTGCGTCAACAACTATTAGGGCTAGCTAGCTCATTGAACTCACTAGTTCTCTTTTCTGAAAACTAGGACAGGCCTTGCTATGAGTACACCAATTGGTGCACACATCAAATGCACATCGAGTTGTGTGAGACCCATTTCGGGATTTCACACAAATAATTAGAGCCGGTCAACTTATTCAAAATATGTTTTAAGAATCCCTGTAAAATATTAGATCAGTTGGATATCGGTAAGAGACCTCGATCGAGTTTTCGCTCAATTTCCTATATGAAAACTGAGCAGAGAACTAATCAAGCTTCTACCGCTATCCGATCGAGCTGATTTTTTTTGGCAGGAAAATCCTTAAAAAAACATTTAAAACGAATTGGGTGGCATCAATCATTTGTGTGGAACCTCAAGATGGATTTCACACAATGGAGCGTGCATTTAAAATACACCAAATGGTTTACCCATAATTTTATTGGTGAATTTGTTAGAATTCTTTCAGTTTGAAATTGTAACTTGGGATAGGGCCAATATTAATTACCAGAATCATCACTGTAAAGAGTTTCAATATTGCTCCACTTTGGTGATCGAACGTTCATATACTGTCTAGATTTTTTTTTTTGTCATTCGTCATTCCTATTCTAGTACATGCGGAGGGGGGTGGAATTCAATCTCGGGATCTAGTGTGGGGCATCCAAGAGCTCTACCGCATGATGAGCTAGCCACCACTTGCGTCTAGATCTCATTGATTCATATTATTCTACGACATTGGAAAAAAGGTGCACATTAGATTATTTAGAAATTAGAACTCATCTTTCTTAATACCAATTCATTTATATTATCGAGATTCCGTCAATATGATTCTTTACATGTTAATTTTAAGTCAACTGTAAATAATGCATGGTACTATCAAAGAAATATGCTTTTGAGAATATTGTTTTGAACTTTTTGACACCATTCACAAGTATTCGATGAAATATTTGAATGGTGTCAAAAATTTCAATAACTTATACCAAAAAGTAGTTTATTTTTCAATGTCAAAATTATACGGGCTCTCGTAAAGAACAAACGAAATGATTCATTACATAAATCCAGGATAGAGCCGGTTTCTTAGCAACAAAAAAAAAAAAACATGAGTCTTTCCTTTGACTAGAACGAATTTTTCAAATCCATTGTTAATTAGGAGGATGGGCTAACGATTGGGCACTATCTTGTCTAGTTGACTACGAACGATTTTTAAAAAAATAATGCGATTGCACATTCAAACACGTATGTATTTAGAATCGTCGTATATAAGGTCTACATCTATTGTGTAAAACCCATTTGCATCGAATCTCTGTACTCAAACAATGTCGTTATCATTTCTTATGATATAAATCATATTGTTCCTTAAACAATTAATGAATTTATTAATTGAGAAATTGTGATTAGGTTGATGGTTGTACGCAAATTATTTCTTTGCACTTGTTAAAAAATGTTTATGAGGAAGCACATAAAACTTTCACTGGACCGGAGAGAAAAAATTAAATACTACTTATCTCTTTTCCATAAAATTGATCCCTTTCAAAATAACCATTGATTTCCATTTCGGAAGGCCGGCTTTCAACAAAACCAACGGTGGACATGTGTTCCCCGAACTAAAACATTGAACAAAAAAAAAATTATTGTTAGAGAAATAAAGGGTACCGATGGCTATGTAGAGCCCACGTCAAGGTCTTGATTCGTGTGATTCATTAATTTTACTCCAGTTTTTACAAGAAAATTAACTCAATCGGATTTTTTAAAATTCCTAATTCAATTATGTAACTTTTCATCCACAATGAAGAAAATTGAATCAGGTACTAAGTGATTATTTACGGAAAGATGGAAATATCCTTAAAAAAAACAATCTAATGAGTATAGCATTGTATCCGTTAATAGTACAAAAAAGTATACTTGTGAATCTCACTTAACGTAAAATTGTACTTAAAAATACAAGTGAGACACAACAAGTATATATATATTTTTATACTCTTAACGGATACAATAGTACACCCGTTAACAAGACCTTTAAAAAAATTGGTTTATCGGTTACGCTATCCCAGTGGATTATCAATAAGGCAAAGAGAGTACAAAAAGAAACATACTGTACAATTTCCGATGTGGTTTTAAGTTTTTAACACTTTAAAAATTAATAAACAGTTTAAATTGGTTTTTTATTTTCAATTTTTCTACCTCCTGTGCTGCCAATAGGATTTTCCTTTGGTTATTACCAACCCTACCTAGTCAACAAATTGGGAAAGTTACTCCGACCCTATTCCGCTAACTAAAAAAACTTAAACAGTCAATTTATTTCTAAAATCGAGGCAGTTACTCTCTCATAATACATCACATAAAAAGTCATGAAAAGTCAAAAAACCAAAAAATTCTCTTAGCGGAACACCCTTTGTCCGGCGTAATGTTACAGTTATTGTTTTAAGTTTCCGAAACACCAAAAAAATAATAATGTTACAGTTATTACGTGGCAACATAAAATAAGAAGAAGAGCCCCCACGTAGGCCAAACGCACGTGAAGGTCCCACCACATACGAAGGCCACTGTTACGTACGGAAATCAACGCTTTGGGTAGCCAATAATATCGCTCAGGAGCATCAACCCCAAAAATACATCATACGTGGCACAATTCAATTGGTCCAACCCAATCCCTTCGGAAAATACTTCCCTGCTCCGCGTCGATAGTGACGGAGCTATTTAAACCGCAGAGCACTGTCATTGGCAGAAATCAAGAGAGAGAGAAAGTTTGGTAGGGGTGACGTCAGGTGGGCAGTCAGTGACACGTAGCATCCCCGCCGTTTCACCAACGAATCCAGACAAACCCTAGTGTGTGAACCCCTCCCCTCCCCCCCCCACCCCACCCCCCGAAGTGCAAGACGGTCCAATCCAACGAAACGCCCCCTCTCTCTCTCTCTCTCTTTTTCTTTCACAGCTTTTCTCTCTCTAAATCTGTATTTCTTTTAGAGAGAGAGAGGAAGAGAAATGTCTTCACGTCGCTAATTCATTTCTCTCTCTCTCTATGCGGAAAAAGGCTGGGCAGCACCGCTGGGTGCAACCACTCAGGTTCGAACGTATGGCTTCTGGCGTAGAATCCGGAGAGTGGTGGAGAAAGTATCGGCACGAGGTTTTGTTTTTTTTCCCTCATTCTTTTGTTTTTTTTCCTCCTTTTATTACGGAAAAAAAATTTATTCACCATCACCAAAAAAAAAATGTGAACAAAATCCGTTGATTGAAATGGTATGGGATTCATCAAAAATTACTCCCTCCGTCCCAATTTTATAGTCTCAGTTTGTACTTTTTGTTGTCTCAAACAAATTGTCTCATTTCAAAACTAAATGGGCAATTGATAATGAATTCTCTCTTTTACTCCTACTTTTGAAATTAGTATTATTAAAAAAGTAAGAAAATATAATGATTGAAGGTTAAATGAGAAAAGTAAATTTTGAAAAATGCAATGATAGTGTTCCCTTATTTAGTTAGAATCCCAAAAAGGGACCATAAAATAGGGACACAGGGAATATGAAAAAATGTATTGATTTTATGTACTCCATACTATTTTAACCAATCATTGTACGTGAACAAAAAAAATTCCCTCTTAGAGCAAGCCCAATAAACTCCTTAAATTGGCTCTCATCCCTATTTTAGGAAGCCAAACCCCAATATTAGGCTCCAACAAACTCCCTAAACCCCTCCCTAAAATACAAAAATGAATAGTGCCTCCCTAAAAACCCTCCCATTTAGGGAGGCACTATTCACTCCCTACCCATTTTTTTATTCTTTCTCTCTCCTCCCCCCCTCTTTGCCGGCTG
>JAXBDA010005143.1:0-25652 GCA_036023075.1 Gaultheria prostrata
CTTTGCTTGGTTGGATGGTTCTTGGGTTGTCAGGTGGTGTTAGGTTGATTGGTGCAAGTTCAAATCCCTTTTCACAAGCTTTGGGGTAACCATGGTTGGTCTGTTTCATCATCGGGAGTGCTCGAGTGCATTCCGGGTTCAAAATTGGGGTGTCTACACAAATATGACTTTTCGCCCACCCTTCTTCTTTCCCAACTTGAAACCCTAACCCTAATCTTTTCTTTTGCAAAAAAAAAAAACATAATTGGAACAGGGGAAAAAAGGAAAAAAAAATGAATTCCTAAAAAAATCTAGCAGATCCAAGTCTCAACTTGCTCATAAACAACTCATATACCCGGTACATTTTACATTTTACAAAGTCTTGAGATCAAATCAATTCCTCTTCTCTTCAATTCTCTCTGACTTCTTTCCCCTGTTATTCTTAGATACTTAGAGCATATAATACACCAACTGTATATTCCATTTAGATTGATACCCAAATTGCTTGCCTAATGCTCTCAGTCCATACTTCTTCAAACAGTATCACCATGGGAAATAGGACCGAAACCCTAGAAACTGCATAAATTTCAACCACAACAAGGTAATAGACAGAGCTTTTAGTTTTTCAACTTTCTACACAAAACCATCTGTAAAATAGGGGAAAAAGGGCAATTGGGTATTTTCGGTAGATAAAAAATTAGAAGAAAAAAACCATATGAAATTCAAGAAACTTGATGACATTTACCTGGATTTGGAAGAGTAGTAACTATCCAATCTTTTGACTACCACGTTGAAGATGGCTTCAGTAAGACCCCCCTTCCTTCTTTCTATTTCCTCATCAATGTTTAGATTTGCTGGACCATAATGTTATTCGATCTGATCGCAGTCGTGTTTCGTGCGGTAACGGAAGAAAGCTTGGATCATCGTTTTTCTGATGTTTGGATCCCGATTAATGGATTTGAGTGTTTCTCTTTGGTGGTTGTTGAACTCTACACGAAATATAGGTTTTAGAAGTGTGGATTACTTTCTGAAATATTTTTTTTGTGTTTCCCTGTTCCATTTATGTGTTTTTTTTTGCAAAAGAAAAGATTAGGGTTAGGGTTTCAAGTTGGGGAAGAAGAAGGGTGGGTGAAAAGTCATATTTGCCCCTCAAAAAACCCCCAAATTGGGATTTCCGTTATGTTTCCTAACGCCCGTTATCGATTGGGCTCAAATCGTACAAAATTGAAACTACAGGGTTCGTTAAAGTGAAATTGAAACTAGAGGGACCAAATCGAGACGGGGTGAAACTAGAGGGACCATTTCGATAAATTTCCCTTATATTTTTTGTACGAACGATCGATCATAATGTCAGTTGCTTCTATGAGCATGACATTTCATTATTTTTAATTTATCATACGATTTATCACTCATACACTTGAAAAATATTGTTAGCTAGAGTTACCAATTTTACATCACTAATGTTTTGGTCGCCTCTAATACTTTGCATCTATATTTCAACATTGAATCTCACAAGTCTAGACTCATGGTTTAGTGTATAAACAATGTATATATTCAAATCTAGTATTTCATTATCAGTCCTGATTGCTTCCATCGTTTTTTTATAGGTGACGATCAAATTATACTTCTTGGATCCAAGTATTATTATGTAATTTAACATTTTACATAACATTACTACGGACGGCGTGTTGTGTCAGGTACGGACAGCGTGTGTGGGTTGCACCTGAGACTTAGTGAGCAAGTCTTCAAAGGCCTATAAAAGGGGAACTCACTCACTAAGTCCGGGATCCCTCTCTCCCTCTCTCTCTCTCTCTCTCTTTCTCTCTCTCTCTCTCTCTCCCCATTCAAACCTCTCTCCATATTTTCCAGTCACTCTACCACCTCCAGTCGCTTACTTGATCGTCGGAGTGCCTTCCCGGACCACCACCGTCCGGGCTAGGCACTAACACAATTGTTACTTGTGCAGGCCTTCTTCTCAGGAAAGCGTACTTGGTTTCAAACGAAGTACATCACCCACGATCTCCACCACATTCGTCCAGAAGGTTCGAAGAGGTTACTTCGGAAAATCACTCCTCACACTAGTTTTAAATTTTAAACTGATTGATGTGGATCCTATATATATAGTCTGTCTAATTTAGGAACAAACGGATAACAATATTGCAAGTCCCACAAAATTTGAACATTTATATATGCTAACTAAATGACGTGAGTCCCACTCGATGAGAGTCCACTTGTTCTCGGGAAAGGATTTAGGCCTATTTTGACTAAAATAGTAAAACTACTTTTTTCGTCTTTATTTGATTTTTTTTCGCGTTAGTTAGTTTCATTTCAAACTTTTGTGGATTATTAGTTTTTCTCGACGAGAGGAATGAGAAAAGTAAAAAATTATATCAGAATTCTTAATTTTTTTGAAGAAAAAAGTAAATAAGTAAAAAAAAAGCTGCTTTTTTGGTTTTTTTTTTTCTTTATTTGGAAAAAATTAAGTTATGGTTACAGTTTTTTTGTTTTCCGATTTCTCTCGTCAAGAAGAACCAATAATCCACAAAAATATGACACAAAACTAACTGAGGTAAAAAAAAATCAAATAAAAACAGAAAAAAAAAAAAGCAACTTTACCTTTTTAGCCAAAATAAGCATTAACAATGGGAAAATGCAATCCCCCTTTTTTATTGTGGGTATAGATATTCCAACAACTATAGACAAAAAGTAGGACAGAAAGCACCCTATGAACAGAGGATATTTTTTTGGATCTCCAGCCTTTTCGGTTATTCGTTCGTTTCGAAAGCAACAATTTAGGCAAGTTTTGGGTTGATCATTTGTATTTTGGTGTCCTATAACACAACACAGCTCACAATTAAAGTTCGATAACCGATCGAGGAGGAATTAAAAGAATGAGTTGGGTGGTAGCTAACGGAGTCTCACCAGCCATGGCTCCTTCCAATCAACAGAATGAGCCTCAAATAAAGCACGACAAGCAGTACGGGATGCATGGCAAGGTCATGGCCTTCACCATCATCTCCATCTTCTCTCTCTTCATTCTCTCTCTCATCTTTGTACCTTACTTCAGAGGCCGCTGCCGCGAAACTACTACTTCGGAGCCCGTTAGATGGTACTACTGGAGTAATCCTCTGAAGAAACGGAGGATTAATTCTTCGCCGGAGAAGGCGCCCGGAATATTGCATGAGTAGTAGTAGTAGTACTTGTTAATTTGCTTCTGTATGCTAATCTTTTTCCTTTGGTTTTTTCAAACTGATTGTGCATGTGTACGATTTCTTCTTCAATGAAAATGACTGTGCCTGTCGTTTCTATAATTTGGTATCACATGAAAGAAAATACTAGCGGTGAATGACAAAATTATGAAAAAAAAAAAAAAAAAAAAAGAATGACAAAATTATGGGGGTTCCCACATGGGTATAGATTCTATAGAAATTAGACATGGAATACGAACCCTTTAAGTGTCTCAACTTGTCTCCAACCTTATCTTGTTGCAACTTCCAAGAATCTGTACGTTCTCTAACACAGCCCATCTCACCCACGGGCCTTGTTCGGTTGGGGTTTCCGAAACGGATTTTGAGAACCTTTCCTTGTTCTGTTTTCAAAAAATTTCAAAGATTTTTGGGTTTTCAAGAGTTCTCAAAACCCCAACCAAACAAGGTGATAGTCTTCTTTCAGATTTTCGTTGAATTCCAAATTCTTGTCCATGATGTGCACATACTATATGCTGAAGGCACGTTTGATTGCCAGCAGATAATATTTTGAAATGAATAAAAAATACAAGATTAATGAGGGGATAAAGGACATCGTGTGGATCCCCTAGGAGGCGCTTTACCGGGTTACTCATTTGGCATTCTGCTTTACCCTTTGATCGGCTGATGTACTGCCGAGGCGATCGTGCCAATGCGGCCTTTACCAAACCCGTCTTAGCGTTTCTCATTCTAGATGTCGGGCCTAACCTCGCCCAGAGCACCTACTGTTTGGCGAGGCTAATGGGGTCCAGCTCCCATTCATAGTTGATGCTTTGGAGTGATGACCTCTAAGATTGCTTTCGCTTGGCAATTGGGTCCAGCCCAATGGACCCTTTGCTAATCCGGCCCACTACAGGTCCCTAGGTAAAATAGATCGGATGGGAACCGGGGGATCTACTGAGCGCTATACTCGGTCGGCCCTGCCGAGCACATCTTAGACATCCAAACGTGTTTTGAACGGCTCAGAATTGAGGGGAGCTAAAATACTGAAAACACCCTTCGCACGCATCAAATCTGGGTCGTCCAAAATACATTTGGATGGCCGAGATGTGCTCAGCAGGGCCTGCCGAGCATTGTGCTCAACAGAGTCCCTCAATTCATCGAATGATATGTTTGATTCCGGAGGGATAAAGGATGAGATAATGAGTGGAGAGTATTTTTTACTATTGAATGAAGAAGGAAATAACTCCAAAAGTTCGTATTAACTATTACCGCCCCTACATAGGGTATTTTATGAGAGCAAATATTCTCCCCTCTAGTCCAGGTCTTATCTTTAGTCCCAAGCGACGAACATGGGACTAACTAATCCGGAGAAACATGTTTCCTTTTACTATGGATGCATGATTTCAATCCCGGAATCAAACATGCCCTAATGGTATAGTAATACTACTATAAGGTTCGCAGATTGGATCATTTGATAGGGTATTGCTGATATGGTAATGAGTCTTGGTCTGTCTTTTTTTCTCTTCAGCTGCACAAAATGGATATGCAGATAGGTTGCACCATAGAGTTATGTGCAAGGAATTCGGTCGCCTACGGCGTGCTCTGAGCTCTATGGAAACTAAACACCAAGAGAGATGGTACAACGAATCTGCAAAAGTTAGGATGGAGTACAATGGAGCCCATATCCAATCCATTCCCATCCCAAGTGGGGACTTCCTGTTTTCAGTGGATGCTGATACTTTGGGGTATGTGACATAGTATTAGGTACTCTCTTACGTATTTAGGTCTTTGTTTCTTTTGACCGACTGAGTTCCTAAGTAACCAAAAGGAGAAAAGCTTATCTCACCATATTCTTTATCCAATGATTATAAATCACTGCTACAAGATTGAAAAAAAAAAACAAAAAAAAAACCCTCAATCCTTAACCCAAGGCCATAGCAAAGTGCCGCTTCCTGGAGGAATTTACATGCTAGACCCTCCGGAGCTCTAACCTAGAGACCTCACACTCCAAAAGAGCGTTATGCAATCATTGGACCAAACCCAAGGTCGGTCTATCAAGAATAAAATGTTAACAGAGGTTAGAAGGAGGCAGGCAGAAATAAGAGGATACAACATTTATTTCCGATTTCTGTGGTTAACAAACACATTCAGCATTTTGAGAAACACCCCCCGCGAACACCTTGGTCTTACAATTGATACAAATCGAGGACTAAATGAATTCTAAGGAAGGAAGTAATTGGATACCACTTTTGAGTTGGCTGAAAGATCACCTCTTTAAATAGAATGAAATCGGAAGACAAAAATGCCCACCAAGATAGAAGCAAGGGGAACTGTGAGATTGTCATCAATATCAGTGCTTTTGGGGTGCGATTCAACCAGTGCTGCGGCAAGAGACACAACCAAGAAACCCAAAGTCATTTCCCAGCTTTCTTCGATGTATCCAAATAGGGAAAAATAGTGCATGAATCTGCAACAAAACAATTTATCATTAAAAAAAAGTCCATTTTTCGACAGATACTCATAGAAATCCAGTAAAAAGAACTCACCCAATTGACGCTAAGAAACCAGCAGTTGCCATTGCAATACTACCAGCAACGGATTTGTTTCTGTTGTATGGTAATTTATGACTTCCAAATTGCCTTCCGACAATGTCAGCTAAACCTGAAACCAATCAATGGCATTACCTGTTTAAAAGTTCCAAGGAACTCGGTTAAAAAAATAGCAAACTGCAGACTATAATTGCAGAGTGGTACCATCTCCAGCGCAAAGGTTGCAAATCGCAGCAATTCCAATCGGAGAAGTTCGCCAATAAATAGCACAAGCCAAAGTGATTGTGGAAGCATAGTATAGCGGTCCCTTCAGAAGTTCCCTGATACATGAAACAAGGACAAGCTGAGAAGTAAGAAAACAACCGATCAAAGGGTATGTGGCGCGTCTCAACTTGGACCCATAGAATTTGGATCAACTTAAGCCAACCTTGAGCATTACTCTCCTGTAGAATTGGTTTGCCCATAGTTCACAAACTAACAGTTCCCTAGAAAGCCTCTAAAACTTTGTAGGAAGAATACTTGATGCTCAAATTTTAATGTCCCAATCAGCATCTTCACTATGACAAATTAATCATCAATGACAATCATAAAACTTCGGACATTATTGTGAAGTAAAAAGAGAAAAGGTCATAAAGGAACTTGCTCATTTCGAACTCGAGTGAATAAGAAAGTCCAGGTGTAATTTATAGTAAGATAGAATCAAAGATTTTAGCAAATCCTTTCCTCATGAGCCAAAATCATGGCTCATGATGAAAGGATTTGCTAAAATCAACCAATTTCCCATTGGGTGGAGATTTTATCAAAGTTGGCTTTTATCAACTTCAGCTTTTATGGGATTTCCCATTTTATCTTATGGGAAACTCAATCTAAATGCATTAGTCAATGCTTGGTATCGATTGTTAATTTTTTAAGCAATAAGCAATTAAGCTTAAAACGAAAGCTCTAGCTACGCTTGCTTGATAGCTCTAAAAGCTGAACGAATTTATGTTCTATATTCTTTTGAATGGTACTAAGAAAATATAGAAATCAAAGGTCACATAAACTTCTACTGAGCAAATATCAGTTTTACTAGAAAGAGATGCAGAAATTAGAAGAGCAATCCCCTAGATGATTGGAACTACTAATCTGTTCTTCTGGATTACCTTGAAAACAGAAGAAAGAAACAGACACATATCAACAGGAAGGTTAGATCGCCAAACTGGCTCATTCCATACTCTATAGCAAAGGGTTCTCTTCAAGGTACTTGAATCCAAGGGCAAGCCATATGAAAAATGCAGGAGATCTAAAAGACAACTATAGAGGCAACCTCAATGAACTTTTACAGACATGTAACCTGTAATCTCCAAATCTGCTCATTGACTTGACAGTTGCCTCATCCTTCCATATGCCAAGCCCGATAAGAAGCATCTTTATTATATTAATCCCAGGAATCAGAGCTGCTAGAACTGCTCCTTGATGACCAGAACTGCAATAGTAACTAATAAACATCAGAAAACATATACGAGACAGAACCAAAAGCTTCTGAACATTACCTGAATAGAGGCCAGCAAAGCATGAAAACTAGCCCAATGCTCACATGCACAAGCTTCCGGATTAGTTTCTAGCACCAAAAGGATAGGTTACCACTTGCAAAATATGCGAAAACGTGTTTAAATCTGCGGGTTACAAATACAAGGGTTTTGCTGTAAAGAGCTGTCTATCAATTTCTACACATTAAATATGGACATTCAAAGAATCAATTGGATACAATGTGGACATGAACGGCTCCATGAGTATGGCTTTTGTTGCTACTAACCAACTTCTGGGATTTCTCCCACCTTAATACCCGAACATCAAAATTGGACTTGGGGTTCCCGTAGTGACCCAAGTCACTACATCTCCGTAGTGACCTCAATTGTAGGCCCTCTAAAATCTTCATTTGGGATCAGAACCGTTCATTTTTTCAAGAATGTTGAGCACATAATGGATTAAAAAAATTATGATCATCGGAGATTGGTAGACACGCAATTGAGACAAATTTATCTTACAATGTATTCTCCAAATGATATTGGCAAACAAATTGTACTGTTCCAAATCCCAAATACAGATTATAGAGGGCCTACAATTGAGGTTAGTATGGAGATGTGGTGACCCAGTGACTTGGGTCACTACGGATACCCCAAATCAAAATCGAAAGATGGGAAGAACTTTCTGACCAAACACTTGTTGTAGTAAGGATCTCAGGATCCACTTCTGTTATTCACAAAACCCATTAGGCGTCCAGATTAGAACCTGGCATGCAATAAGTAAGAAGAACACATCTGACCAACAAAACCAAGAATCTACAATAATGCACAGAGCAAGAGAAGCTAAAGGCATGGGCAATGTATAGGCTCACATAGAAGTTTCTCACGTCAATAATCAATATACTTGGGTTGGGAAGCACGAGAGTAAATCATTGAATTGTCACAGTACTATCAGTTTTTTCCCAAGTCACTTTTAATAATTTACTCATAAGGAATGGCTAACAAAATTTATTTGATGAGGTTGCAACCTTGTGTTGAGAGAATCTTTGCCAAAATAAAAGAGCACGGTTGTTCGACAAACTGAATTATTGGCAACAAGTCAGTAGACCTGGCTTATTGAGTGAACTGACTGAGAAAATGACGTGTCTCTCGTAAAGTGCAATATGCCAGTTTTGAACAATTAAGTTTTGGGAATAAGTCATATTTGGAACAGGCTCTAAAAGTACTCTTTCTTCTTCTGCTTTGACATGTCTGTTCCAATGCAAAGTCAGCGCTTAAAAAGCCATCATTATGCATCGATTACCAACAAAACTGCGGTTGAAACCAGCGGGGAGATCTATGCGCGGAAGAGAAGATAGAAATAATCCTAAATAAATGAAAAAAAATAAAAAGGAGAAAACGGAGAGAATTTTGACAGGGGGGTTTGGGGTCCAACCTGGTCAAAGATCCCTCGTTTGGCGATCTCCCCCCAAAATCGAAGCAAAGAGAGCGCAATACCACCGGATATTCCGGTGGCGAGGATGTCGCTCACGACTGGATTTTTTGACAACATCGAAACCGCCGCCGCCGGCGCTGAAGCCAGATTCCGGCGCGGGCTGACGACGAAAGAGTGGGTGGGAGTAGTGAGGTGAAGGCGTAGAAAACGGGGATGGGGTCGGAGAGATGAGATCGCAGTGGAATTGGTGAACTGAGCACGAGCCAAGACTGAGAGTTGAGTAGTAATTGTTGCCATTGATACGACCCGGGTTTTTTCTTTTTTAAAAGGCGTTCTCCAATAGATTTTAGGTAGATTTTATGAAAATCTCATAAAATAGACATTTTATAGAGAGGTGATAAAATGGAGTTGTTTTCCCAACTGATAAAATGTAATAGTTTTTCTATAGGTTTTAGGAGGATTTTATGAAAATCTCATAAAATGACATTTACATTTTATATGTTGAGATTGAAGTATCATAAAATATGAAATTTTATGTACCTAAAATCTATCGGAGAACAAAACCTAAATCATAAAACCGAATTACAGTACGCGTGTCCCGGTCCATTGGCTATTGTTGGATACTCCTAGAGTAATTGACTCCTCACCTGTTGGATCTTTAGTACAGTAGTACTTAGTAATCTACCAACGCAAGTACCAAAAAAAAAAATGACTAATCTACCGACACCAACAGGATTCCAGGAAGGTGTCTGCTAATTATTTTTTAGATTTTTACCAGTAGGTCTAGGAAATAGGCATTTAATTACTATTGAGGTAAGTCACTCTTTTTAATTACCATTAAGGTAAGTTACTCTTTTTTGGAATTTAGGTTTAGGGTGCACTTTCATATTATAGGATTTTAGTGTTTTAGGCATTTTCATAGGGTACCTTAGGATTTTAGGCACTTTCATAGGGTACCCTAGGATTTTTCATAGGGTACCCTAGAGTTTAAGTTTATGGTGTATTTTCCTATTATAGGATTTTAGTGGTTTAGGCATTTTCATAGGGTATCCTAGGGCTTTAGGCACTTTTATAGGGTACCCTTTGGTTTAGGTTTATACACTTTCATATGGTACCCTACGGTTTAGATTTAGGGTGTAATTTCATATTATAAGGTTTTAGTGGTTTAGGCACTTTCATAGGGTACCCTGGAGTTTAGGTTTAGGCACTTTCATAGGGTACCCCAAGATTTAGGCACTTTCATACGGTTTTGGGAATTGAGAAGAAAGAAATTGTGTTCATGTGGGGTGGGTAGAGAGAGAGAAAAAGAGAAGAAATACATTTTTTGAACTGCCAGAATAAATACCTGGGAGGTGCCTCTTCGGTTTTGGTTAGAGCCAACGGTAATTACGGTCACCTTTGGTGACCAGCCCGTGCTTTACTCTTATTTTTTCTTTAATGACCAAAAAGAGTGGGAGATGGTGACCAGCGTTGCAAGCTTCCTTAGGCGTGACCATATGGGCTCCCGGCCCATTTGTCGATTGTCCGGTCCGAGTCATAACTACTATCCGATATGACAGTCTGTTACCACAGGCATTACTTTGGTACAAGATTGCAAAGGACCCTCCACGCGAAAGGAGCTTTAATATCTACACCACTCACCACCAAAAGAAGCCTGCAGATGTGGAGGGAGAGAATCTATTTCACTCACCTCTACCATCCTAGCAACCACCTTAGGGTATCCTTATCAACCTCACCAAAAAAAATACCAAATTTAACCTCAAAAACACCTTTTATAAATTAGCTAGTCACTTTTTCAAAAATTCACAAAATCAGACTATCTATTCTAACTTCATCATATTGAACTATTATTTATTTCTACTCCTACTCCCCAAAAGTAATACTTAATAAAAAAAAAAGTGAACAGTGTGTGAATAGTGCATGCACAGTGCGTGAATAGTGTCTTGGTGAGTGAATAGTGCCGCACCAAAATTGGTGCGGTATTGTGGCAAAGTTAGAAGTTTAACAAATTTAATGAAGGGTTTGGTGAGGCTGATTTTAGGGAATTTTGGGGGATTTTGATCTCTACATTTGCTCAAAAATTAATTTGTTAACTCTGATATTGATGCTTTTACTCCATCTTATTAATCACTCTAGGTTGGAATTCTAGATATTTTCTGGGTGAATTTTCAAGGTACTTAGCATTTCCTGGTTGGATATCTCTTCACTCTTAACTTTTCGTTTCTCTTTTTTTTTTTTTGATCATCCTGTTATTTTTATTTCAAAAAAAAAATTCAATCTCGTTATTTTTTGTTTCAAATATTAAAACAATTTCACTACAACGACGAAATGAGGTGTATAATACAAAAAATAGGCACCACTTACTATTTGAAACTCCCAAATGCATAATGCCGAAAACACAAAAATGGTTACCACGAATCACGGGCTATATGCATTATACTTTAGCAATTATTTACAATTTTGATGTAGTCATGTTTTTTTCTCTCTGTCAATGATAACGACAACGCAATTCAAATTTGAAGAAGGTTAGAATTTGAAAAATACATTCTTCTAATTGGGGCAAGATTGCTAAACTATTAGCATTGTAAACTTGATCCGTTGAGACCATTCAGACAATTAGTTTATTTTTATAATTTATATAAGTAACTGTATATCATAATAAACTAGTGCATGTCCGTGTCTTCAGGCACAACTTAAGCAATCAACGCATGTGTCCGTGTCTATGTTCATTCTTTATGGTGGTTCAAATTTCAAAGAGGGGAAGGAAAGGAGGTAGTGAGAGAGAATGTGGTTTGAATTTCGCAAATGGGAGAGTGAGAGAGGAAAATGGTAGATAGAGCGAGGGAGTGAGTTGGCAGAAAGAGGGATAAAATGTAATATGATGATTAGGACAGAAAATATGATTGGGACAAAAACCGCTCTGTATTGCAATATAGATATAGATATGTTAGCTAAATTGTTACTATGATCATAATTTTTTATTATTCTAGCATTGCTTTGAATTGTTTTTGGTGATGTGTTTAAAAAAATTCCCCCACTAATATATGCTCATTCCTAGCTGTACCACTTAGCTTAAGCACAATAAACTTTTCTCTAAACTTTTCTTCTTACTGTAATTCTTTTCTTTTCTTTTTTCTTACTTTTCCATTAGTTTCAAACAGGGCATGAGAATGCGCATTGAGAACGAAAGCATAAACAAAATATTGAAAGCGGGAGCAGAAAAAACATTTAAAAATTATGTGACCTGACCACCCGTCAAAACAAATAATTAGACAAGTTTTTTATTTTATTCAATTGATAAGGAGGAGTCCATTGCTCATTTTTTGGGTTGTTTTTTGGAGGCTTATTTACCTTTTTGGTCCCCAAAATAATAGAGAGTGGCCAATTTCGTCCCCAATCTAAACATTTGACCAATTTCATCCCCAGCGTTTAAAATGTATGTCCATTTGGTCCTCACCCCTAACACCATCTCTTTTAGCCGTGAAAATGGAGGATGTATTCGGTATTTCACCCCACTTACCAGCCCAATACGTAAAGATAAACCTCTCTCTCCTTCTCTCCTCTGTAATTTAACCAGAGTTTTGAAATCCCTAACCCCCAAAATCTCCAAGACCAAAATGTCAATCGCCTCGCCCACTACCCTGATCTTCTCACCTTCCTTCTGTCGTAAAACCCATAACTCGGTTCGTTCGGCGCCACCGTGGATGAAAACCGGGGCCGACTAGGATGACGGAACAGAGATGGCGGCGCCAGCGCTACGAAGCGTGACATTGACGGAGGCAAGTTGGCCGGAATCGTTCCCGTGCCGGTGGCTGCGATAATGGCCGGGTTAGGAGCCACTCTAAAGCCGTGGGTCTTATTCTGAAGCCGTCAATTTGCAGCCATCGATGCCCGTGGTCGATCTTCTCGATCTGTTGCCCACGCCGTCGTTGCTTTGCCGCCCGTCATTCGTGGACCGATCTTTCTCGTCCTGGATGTGCGGCAGGCGATACAGAAGGCGATGATCGAGAAGAAGTTGAGTCTGGCCGAGTTGGAAGGAGTAACAGGATTATTCTCCACTTACCCAAGAAAAAAACAAAATTATATTCTGACTGGATTTTGAGGATGAGAGTATTTTGTTATCGTCTTCCACCACAGGAGAGCTAGTTTAATGACTTGTGGCTGTGGGTTCTTAAGATCGATCCCTTGGCTGATGAGTTTCTTGCTGATTGTTCCAGTAGTTTTTATTATCTCATCATCTGTTCATCCCGAAATTCTGCCCGTTATCGATTTTTTGTTTGTGTATTTGTTTTTTTTAATGTTTTTACAGTAATTCATTTTGTTGAAGTGTTGGGGTGAAATACCACTAATGCCCTCCATTTTAACGGACAAGAGGGACGGCGTTAGGAGTAAGGACCAAATTGACACACATTTTAAACGTTGGGGATGAAATTGGTCAAATGTTTAGATTGGGGACGAAATTGGCCGCTTGCTATTACTTTGGGGACCAAAAAGGTAAATAAACGATTTTTTGGATTTTCAACTTGTTAAAAAGGGGAAAGAAAACTAACATTGGCAGCTCTACTTTTCATGAAATTTTAATACCTCGATCCATTTGGGATGTTTTTGTTAGTTTAATTCTTTCAAACAGAGGGACAAAAAACCAATTGCAATTAGGATGGAAATATTAGTAAATTTTCCGAACAGGACCCTTAATTTACTCTTTCAATAAAGAGAATTTTAATTAGTCATCCTGCTTGAAAAACTTGTTTAGCTCGCCATCCTAATGGGTTTGAGTACTTATGATTTCATCCTGAAATTGATTGAATGTCCTATTATACCCTTATTAATTGATTCGCTATCTTTATAGGTATATACAATGTAATTGTAAATTGTAATTAGATTTTGGTGGACATTCATTTGCTTGTCCCTTTGGTTATTAATTGATTTGATTGTGGAGAGCATCCCTTTGGTTGTCCTTTGTTTTGGTGGACTCCTTGTTCACTTTGTATTTTTCTTTGGGTCCGTGGTGGCGCTTGATTGTCTCGGGGAGGGTTTCATCCTTGTTAGAGCTTTTCTGCGTTGTCATGTCTTCTCCTCGAATCCCTTTAATCTTTGTAATCTGTTTTCAAAGATTAATAAATTCTTTTTTGCCGTGCAAAAAAAAAATGTAATTAGATTTTCCTTAATTACCATATGAAGTTATGATTTCCCTAATTATTGGGATTGACTAATCCTACTCCCTAGATGCACGCCCCATTCCATTACCCACAACATTTTTTTCACAGGAATCTATAGATGGAGAGAGAATTAGGTACCGCTTTGTTTGCTTCGTCGGCCGCCATCTTTCTCTTCTAGTTTAGTGCGACTGGAAATTCTTGGGAACCCTATAAAGACCTTTCACAACAACAGGCAAGACGCAAATGGGTTTTGGGCCGTGTTTAGGTTCCTCAAGTTTTTGGCTAAAATAAAGAGAAATAATTCAACGTGTCGAGCGCCGATCCAGTAGGGTGGTCGTCGAGCAAGTGGTTTTTTGAACCAAAGGTTTGTGGTTTTTTTATGGTTTTGCGAGATTTGTTGTGGATTTCTATAGGAAGTTTTTTTCTTTTTTTCAAACAAAAGATTTGTGGGTTTTCATGATTCATTGATTCACATATTGGTGGATACAGTACAGTAAAAATGGTTAATCCATAAACAATGTTTCCATGGTTTTTCCCCCGAACATGGTTCATTGGTTCACCATATTGGTGGATTCAGTACAGTAAAAATGGTTAATCAATAAACCATGTTCCCATTTTTTTTTCCGAACATAGTTCATTGATTCACCATATTGGTGGATTCGGTAAAGTAAAAAAAGGAAAATCAATAAACCATGTTCCCATGTTATTTTTTTCCGAACATGGTTCATTGATTCACTATATTGGTGGATTCGGTACAGTAAAAATGGAAAATAAATAAACCATGTTCCCATGTCTTTTAAAAATGGTTTATTGATACATTGAATTATTGGTTTGTTCCATGTCTTCCAAAAATTAAGGGTCATGATTATTTATATCCAATTTTGTTTTGAGATTTAGGTATGAGAAGATTATGAGAGAGAGAATTATAAGATTAGGAAAGAGAGATTTTTTAAGAAGGGAGAGAGAGAGAGAGAGATTAGGAAAATTAGGTGAGAGAAAATGTAGAGCAATCAAAGCCGGCCCAAGCCCTAGGCCCAAGAGGTTTGGGCCTAGGGCATCCAGAAAATTCAAAATTTTAAGGGCACCTTTATAATTTTTTATGTTAGGTTTGAGTAGGGGTCTTTTTGTCCCAATAGAAAAAATAAATGTATTTTTTTAGCAACATATATATAGATATGCTATACTTTGTCCATTTGTAAGGTGTTTGTATTGCATCTTTTTTATCTGAGATCGAATATTGTCCTGACTCTTTGTGTTTTAAGTATTTATTTGTTAAAAAATATTCAACTACAGGAATTTGAATGTACCATTTATTAAACATGTGTCAAATACAATCAAATGAGACTTCTATACCCCTAGAACCAAACATTTTTATTGTTCAATGTAGACTAAAATAATTATATAGATAAATTATTCTATTATTGTTATTTAATTGTAAAAATATATATGGCACCACTTTAATGATTGGGCCTAGATAATTCAAATCGCTTGGACCGGCCCTGGGAGCAATAGACCAATAATCCAAATCTGATGGTTTATTCTTTTCTTGGATTATTGTTGTTTAATCAAATAATCCAATAAACTAGGTTTATTTATTTTGCCATAGGAAAGTGGAAATTTGTCATGCAAAATTTCACGAGATTTTAAGTTTAATATCCTTAGGCTCCATTTTCCCAAAAAAAAAAAAATTCTTTTTCGATTTCGTGTTTTGTTTTTCTTTTTTGAATTTTTGTACGATTCGCATTATATTTTCTAGATTAATCCTTTGTCTCGACAAGATCGCAAAAGGTTAAAAGTTCAAAATTATGACCAAAAGTAATTAAAAAAACACTAAAGACGTTGAAAAAAGTTCCAAACAAATGCGTGTCATCTTATATGAACTTTTTCAACATCGGTCTGTATTTTAAAACTTTTCTGATTCCTCTCGCATAGGATTGATTAATCCAAAAAAAAACGACGAAAAGCTAAACAGATAATTACAAAAAGTAAAAAATACCAAAAAATAGTCACTCGACAAAAAAGTTTGCTTTGTTTGGTACCTAGGAAAAGAAAAGAAAAAGAAAGGAAAATAAAAAAAATTTCCTCTTCCTTTGTTTGGGGTTGAGAGGAAAAGGAGAGGAATTAACTAACTAAACTAAACTATTTTAATTAAAAAAATTCCTCTTAACTTTCTTCAATCTTTCCTTTTTTTTTCCTCTCAAATCTTTTCTTTTCTTTTCTTTTCCTTTCTTTTCCTAAGTACCAAACAGAGTCGTACCCTTAGTTTCTTTTGGCAAAGTTAATTAATAAAATTTCTAACACGCACCAATTCCTTATTGAATTAAAAGTACTATATATTTAAAAAATCGCCATGCTTTATGGAAATGCTAAGTACCGATAAAGTTTATCTAGAAAATTGCCCAAGTGAATCTGAGCCACTTATTTCAAATTCAATTTTTGAGTACTATTTATGGGGGGAAAGGCTACAATACACACCTCTTATTTGGGTCTATATCATATGCACTCCTATAAAAATTACAATTTATTTTATAAAAGTTACGAGACACACCAAAATATTATAAATCATAAAAAATATTACGAATCATATTACTGAAAAAATTACGAAATACTAAAAAATATTACGATTGCCAATGAAGTGGCACAATATAAACCATACAAATAGGTGCATATAGTGCATGCCTTGAATGGGTGTGTATACGGTATACCAATCCATGAGTATTAGAACTGATCGATGATTTCTACATTTACGTTACACATTCAAATTACAAGATGGACCCAATTCACTAAAACCATTAATTGGACAGCACATCATATTTTAAATAATTATTTGGCCGCTAATAATTTACTGCGTACCTACTAAAAAAATGCCAGTACAAGTTTCCACGTGGCACAAATCGGTTGGCAAATACTGTGTGATTTTTTTGTTTTTTGCATGGTTACTAATTAATCTTCCAATTTTGTTACAAATCTGTTCACGCAAGTCATGCTTCCCTCTTAATTAAGTGCCAGCGTTTTCATTAATTATGACAGCTTTATGAAGGATTAGTTCGAATTAGAGACAACAACAATGCCAGTAAATTTTCGCAAATTTACCATACAATCCAATAACACCTTAGACCGCACGATTCGCATAGTAACACTAGGGCAATTTCGTAAATTTAAGCAATACTAGGGATTTATAGTGCGGGGCCGCACCGTTGGGAGGACGAAGAAGCGGCGAGTTTTTGTATTGGAGAGCCGGCTCTGACTTTTTGGAGGCTTAAAGCGAAAACCAAAACGAGACCTTTTTCAAATTTTTAGTGAGTAAAATATAAGTAGATAAATTACACTTCCAAAAATAAATGCTATTATTCATCAATAATAAATAACCCTAAAACGATATACATATTTTCTTATTACAAAAATACTTAGGGGTACTAAAATATGGGGACCCTTGAAATTTGTAGTTTTTTGGGGGCCTAAATCGGCCGCAACGCTCGCTTTAGCTCAGGGCCGGCTCTGTTGGAGACAAGTCACATGATTATTATCTATGAGCCCAACTAGTAGCGGAGCTAGGATTAAGAGTCCCGGGGGCCGAATTATAATAGAAAAATATTCAACATCAAATTTTTTTTTCCTTACATAACAAATAATTACTAAAAAGAAAACTATCAACACCCTTGTATTCCATAATCAAAGAAAAGGCTAAAATACATTTTTCAAGATTGATCATCCATCAAAAGAGAACAAAAGTAGCTTAATAGTCTATCAAAGTGCAAGCTGACGTGTTCTCAAATCTCAGAAATCTTCTACGATTTAGGAAATCATCCACTGGGAGCTTAGGAAATCATTCACTGGGAGCTTGGGCGATCTAGGCTGAATATTTTTTTTTTCTTTTTTCAAAAAAGTGATGGGTGGCCAGGGCCTACTCCAGCCCTACTCCCTGAGCCCAACCCTGCAAACGGCCTAACTTTAATTAGCCCATATTGAGTTTCAATTTTCAATTGCAACAAAATCCCAAACCTCTTGCCCGTTATTATATAGAGGTGGATGGGCATGCTCGTTTTCCGATATTGACACTCACGAGAAGAGAAGAGAAAAGAAAAGAAAAGGTCATCAACCAAGAGAGAAGAAATCAAAATATATTTCACTTGTTATTGAAAAGAATAAGTTTTGGAGTTTTGAAATCGAAAACATATTTCACAAATACAAAATGTGTACGAAAGTAATGCCTACACCAATTTTTATGCCCAGAGAAAGAAATTAAAAAAAAAAAAAAAAACAAGGTGGCATGGCATGTCAAATGTGTGGCTCCCACAATGGATTAATATAAATATGGACCAATTGGCCTCAATCTTCCTCGGACAAACCATTTTAGGGTACTAGTGTCACTCTATAGAAACATCATTTCCCTACTAGGGTTTCTGCTAAAAATAGCCACAAAAAAAGAAATGGAGGACAAGGGCAAGAAGTGTGTCCTAGGGCTACCACCCTTTCTTAACAGGCCACCAGTTTCTCCCAAACCCTTCACCATAACTCCCATGCCCACCACCTTTCCTGTGGTTAGTGGTTCAGGATGGCCTCAAAAGCAACCCTACTCCACGAACCATGGTGAGGCCACTAGTAGCCAAACAAAGTCTCATCTAAAGTCTTTCAAAGGCAAGGCCCCAATTCCACCACCCCCACGTCGGATTAATCCAATCAAGTCTATTACGCCCTCGATTGATAACCATGGTGGTATCACTGTTAAGACTGAGCTAGGGATCAATTACGAAATGAAGTTGGGGCGTGTGGATCCTAGCATGGAGGATAGAAAGATAAGAAGGTGATCCCGCCATCTATTTTTCTTAACTCTATTTAATTGGTATACACGTTGCTATATGTTGTTTCCATTTTTATTCTAGCTCATTAGTATGAATTTTGTCGAAGATCGTTATGCACAAAGTCCAAAAAGTATTTGTTTTGTACGTAGGATTCTGTCCAATCGCATTTCGGCTCGAAAATCCAGAAAGAGGAAGGTTAATTACCTTAACGACATGGAAAGGAAGAAAAAAAATCTTGAGGTACGTTATTTCTCGTTATGAGTAAATTCACTGTACGTCAACGCAATTATTGGTGAATGGGCCCACAATTCACCACCACGTGTTAATGATTTTTACGCTCGACTTTCTTTGTAAATGCAATTCAAGATTCATCTTTTATTGATCTTTTTTCTTTTTCTTTTTTTGCCTTCACTGAACTTGTTACGTACAACGTATGTATGCAGATTAAAATAGCGATGTTTGCCCCTCTTATAGAAAGTGAGCAAGAGAAGAACAAACAGCTGCAAATGGAGAACCATTTTCTGAAAGAAAGGATTAGATCTTGTGAAGCCTTAGCCAAACTATCAATCGGTAACTAACCCTCTCTCCTGATGGAAGTGTCATGGAACTGGTGGGGGTCGTGGATGTATATATTAATTTATTAGTGTTGTGGACTCACCCTTTGACTTTATTAGTTAGTATATCTAATATTTTTTCTGACATCTTAAAACAAAATTCTGGCTCCGTCACTCTCTGTCTCTCCGTCATATGGGTTAATCATTTGTTTGTTTGTTTTTTTCCGGTGTTTTGCAGCGATGGTAGAAGAGAACAGGGCAATAATAAGGGCGCTGAAGGGAGTCTTGTATGCTGGTCAACAATACTTTTATATGCAGTTACAAGAGGAGCCCTCAATGTTGGTTGGTGGTAATACTGATGAGCAGATGATGGTGATGGAGGATTCCAGTTCAAGGTCAGATGAACCAAAGCCAATGGCGGAGGACGAGGACCTCAACTTCACCTCATTCATCATTGATCCCCCAAACAATTTGCATTATGAGAAGCTCTAATTAATCCTCCTGTGTTTCGAGTAATTATTCAACAATCCCAGGGCACAGTGATGGTGATTCGGATCATTTCAATACCATACATTTATGTTGAATTCATACACTTAGTATGGATTCCACAAGACTATGTGGTGTCGGACTGCCCTAGAGCACCACTAACTATGCTTCGAGACCACTGAATAATTAGATTTGCGTTTTAGACATTGTGTGCTTGCTTGCTTGTTTGTATGTTTGTTTGTGTGTTTCATTTGAAATTAGTTCTTAGGTTGTTTGTTTTGCATTAGATTTGTGATGTTTGTTGTGATAAATTTGGGATTTATGGACATGAAGTATTTGTGGTTTTGAATTTGGTTAACTTATGTTTGGTTGAGTGAGTTTGAGATTAATTTGAGTTTTCTTATTTTCTAGGAAAGAATCATGTTTTGATGGACAAACGTTTGTGTCAGGATTTGAATTCAATGAACACCGTTAAACTTGGTGAGAAAACAAACTTCCATAACATTTGAAAATCAATAGTTGAAATATACTAGTTATTTTTTCCCACTTAACCAAGTAAACCATTGGTTATGAATTACGAAATATTAACACAAGACTAACAAATGCAAAAAAAAAAAATTGAACAAAGAAAAAAATAATTCAGTTTATTTATTTTGCCAAAACACCTTAATTATAATAACTCTCAGTTAATGTAGCACAATTAATTTTGTGAAGGATTTAATGGAACAAAGTTGGCTAATTGAAAATTTGTCCAAAAATGATTTTGAAACGTATTAACTCCACCATTTTGCTAGGCACTTCGTAATTAACGTGGAACTATAAATTCTTAACCTAAATAATCTTCTACCAAATTTAATATATGTCATTTGCGAATACAACTCAGTTTTTGTCTGGATTTATGTCCGGAAGTAATGCCTACAACAATTTTTATGCCCAGAGAAAGAAATTAAAAAAAAAAAAAGGTGGCATGACACATCAAATGTGTGGCTCCCACAATGCATTAATATATGGGCCAATTGGCCTCAATCTTCCTCGGACAAAACCATTTTAGGGTACTAGTGTCACTCTATAGAAACATCATTTCCCTACTAGGGTTTCTGCTAAAAATAGCCACAAAAAAAAAATGAAGGACAAGAGCAAGAAGTTTGTCCCAGGGCTACCACCCTTTCTTAACAGGCCACCAGTTTCTCCCAAACCCTTCACCATAACTCCTCTGCCCACCACCGTTTTTGTGGCTAGTGGTTCGCGTGACTCAGGGTGGCATCAAATGCAACCCTACTTCACGAACCATAGTGAGGCCGCTAGTAGCCAAACAAAGTCTCATCTAGAGTCTTTCAACGGCAAGGCCCCGATTCCACCACCTCCAAGTCGGAATCCAATCACGTCTGTTACGCACTCGATTGATAACCATGGTGGTATCACTGTTAAGACCGAGCTAGGGATCGATTACGAAATGAAGTTGGGGCGTGTGGACCCTAAAATGGATGATATAAAGTTAAGAAGGTGATCCCGTCATCTATTTTTCTTAACTCTATTTGGTATACACGTTGCTATATATTGTTTCCATTTTTATTCTAGCTTATTAGTGTGGATTTTGTCGAAGATCGTTATGCACATAGTCCAAAAAGTATTTGTTTTGTATGTAGGATTCTGTCAAATCGTATTTCGGCTCAAAAATCCAGAACGAGAAAGGTTCACTACCTTAACGACCTGGAAAGGAAGAAAAAAGATCTTGAGGTACGTTATTTCTCGTTATCAGTAAATTCAGTCCAATCCTTAGTTCAATCGTCCTTATACACAGCTCTAGGAGAGATGTATTTGCGAGCACTCACAAGAACAGTATTCTTGATTTTAGGGCTTTGAATCAGTTTCTCTCGCTAGGGTTTCCATGCCTTAGGAACGAATCAATCGCTTTTGGAATTTGTGAAGGAATGTCGTGTAATACCCCGTGTTTGGGGGTAGATGGTATTTAGTCCCACATTGGTTATTTATATAAGTGATCTTGGACATATAACAAACTATGTAAGAGACTACTAGTACCTTGGGCTTAAGCATTTTAGGTCATGTGGTGTGGCTTGTGGATCAAATCAAGTTATTGGGCTAGTGGTCTGCGTGGGGCGTTACAAATGGTATCAGAGCCTCGCCCTGGTCCAAGTGGTGGGTAGGATGCGCTCTGCCACCACGGACACCAGGGGAGGTTGCAGGGACTATGCAACGAGGACGTTGCATCCCTAAGGGGGGAAGATTGTAATACCCCAAGTTTGGGGGTAGATGATGTTTAGTCTTACATTGGTTATTTATATAAGTGATCTTGGACATATAGCAAACCATGTAAGAGACTACCAGTGCCTTGGACTTAAACATTTTGGGCTATGTGGTGTGGCTTGTGAATCAAATCAAGGTACTGGGCTAGTGGTCTACGTGGGGCGTTACATGTCGTATATTTATAAGGATTTGCAACCAATCATTGAGTTACAAACATTCCCCATATAATATGATGACACGTGCTTTCTCCGTGTGCTTGGACCACGTGGGTGACGCCACTGGCTGTCAGGGTAGTCCTAGCGATCTTATCCAGTGCACGCCATTCCATCGCGACGATCCCTAAACTTCTTAAGCCTCCGAGCCACTTATATCTCCCATATTCCGGTTATAATTGGCGTGGTCGCGCCAATTTAGGTGGCGCCAGCACCATAAATGAGGCTCACGAGGATTCCTTTGCCCCTACCTTGAGGCCAGGTTCACTCGCGATCCTTTATTATAAGTATTGATACCTTCTCGTCGCGCCAGTTCCCTTTTAGGCGGGTCGAGACGTGTAAAATTCCTCATCATATGGGGTCCCTCTGCAAGGGGTGTCCTATACTTGGGTGATCATGTCTCAATTTCCTTCTCCTGCGAGGTATGGCCCTCGCGGTGAGCTTTTTGTCAAACTGTTGACTTTTGTCAACGTCTGACGTGTCCATGGTGGACTTGGCTTGCCACGCGGCAAACTCTAATAAGCCAGTCAATGGTT
The DNA here is from genome assembly GCA_036023075.1 of Gaultheria prostrata. Classification (NCBI taxonomy): domain Eukaryota; kingdom Viridiplantae; phylum Streptophyta; class Magnoliopsida; order Ericales; family Ericaceae; genus Gaultheria; species Gaultheria prostrata. The sequence goes on from JAXBDA010005143.1 coordinate 22,671, forward strand.
GAAAGAGTCAACGTGCTGACCTCACCTACAGTCCTTTATCGACCCTTTTTTTTTTTTGCCCTTCACTGAACTTGTTACGTACAACGTATGTATGCAGGTTCAAATAGCGATGTTTGCCCCTCTTATAGAAAGTGAGCAAGAGAAGAACAAACAGCTGCAAATGGAGAACCATTTTCTGAAAGAAAGGATTAGATCTTGTGAAGCTCTTACAGAAAGTGAGCAAGAGAAGAACAAACAGCTGCAAATGGAGAACCATTTTCTGAAAGAAAGGATTAGATCTTGTGAAGCTCTTACAGAAAGTGAGCAAGAGAAGAACAAACAGCTGCAAATGGAGAACCATTTTCTGAAAGAAAGGATTAGATCTTGTGAAGCCTTAGCCAAAGTATCAATCGGTAACTAACCCTCTCTCCTGATGGAAGTGTCGTGGATGTACATATTTATTTTATTTTTTTGTTTTTGAATGGCATAAAAGAATTTTATTAATCAAATGAAAGAATACAAGAGATTAAAGGACAAGAGAGAAAGGCATCACAACAAGAGCAAGGAAAACCCAACGAGGTTGGCTCCATTGCACTTGACAATCATATGTCACTCAAGCCCAAAAAAGCGAAGTTGATAACAGTTCAACTAAGCCCAAGGAAAGAAAATGAAAACTCCAAGGCCGAGATCAGGTTGCGGCCACAGTTGATAACCAAAAATACATGAAAAAACCCAAGGATGTATATATTTATTAGTGTTGTGGACTCACCACTTGACTTTTTCTCACATCCGAAACAAAAATTCTGACTTCGCCACTCTCTGTCTCTCAGTCATATGGGTTAATCACTTGGTTTTTTTTTTTCCTTTTCTTTCTTGTGTTTTGCAGCGATGGTAGAAGAGAACATGAAAGTTACAAGGACGCTGAAGGAAGTGTTATATGCTGCTCAACAAAACTTTTATATGCAGTTACAAGAGGAGCCCTCAATGTTGGTTGGTTGTAGTAATACTCATGAGCAGATGATGGTGATGGAGGATTCAACTCCAAGGTCAGATGAACCAAAGCCAATGGCGGAGGACAAGGCCCTCAACTTCACTTCACTCACCATTGATCCTCCAAGCAACTTGCATGATGTGAAGCTCTAATTGATCCTCCTGCGTTTCGGGTAATTATTCAATAGTCCCAGAGCACAGTCTGTGATAATTCGGATCATTTCAATACCATATATTTATATTGAATTCATACACTTAGTATGAATTTCACAAGAATATGTGGTATTGGACTACCCTAGAGCACCAGTAACCATGCTCTGGGAGCACTGAATAATTAGACCTGCGTTTTAGACAATTTGTGTGCTTGCTTGGTTGCTTGTTTGTTTGTTTGTTTGTGTGTTTGTTTGTGTGTTTCATTGAAAAATTGGGTTCTTGCGTTGTTTGTTTTGCATTAGATTTGTGATGTTTGTTGTGATAAATTTGGGATTTATGGACATGAAGTATTTGTGATTTTGAATTTACTTAACTTATGTTTGCTTGAGTAAGTTTGAGATTAAATTGAGTTTTCTTTTTTTTTTTTTTGAACAGCAGCAAGAAGATTTTATTAATTTGAGTTTTCTTAATTTCTAGCAAAGACATCATTTTTTTTTTTTTTGAGAATAGAGAGAAAATTTTATTAATCATTGAGTAATGCCGATACAAAAGACATCATATTTTGATCGACAAAAGTTTGTCCCAGGATTTGAATTCAATGGACATTGTTAAATTTGGTGATCAGAAAACAAACCTCCAAACATTTGAAAATCATTTGTTGAGATTTACTAGAGTTATTTTGTCCCACTTACCTAAGTAAACCATTGGTTATGAACTATGAAAAAAAAAGTTTGAAGTTATTTTCAGGTAGTATTATTGTTCTCCCAAGATATATAATCATTTGAAACATCTGCTCTCGTAGGACTCATAATAGGGACCCCGAATTCTTTTTCGGTGTGAAAATTTGATTAGAAAAATAGTAGATGGAAAGGGGAACAAAATCAATTCTCTTGTTTATTTAGCAAATTAAAGAGCGGTGCAAAATGCAAGGAAGGTTTTTTTTTTTTTTTTGTCATTCGTCATTTCTAATCTATTACATAGTGAAGGGGAAATGAGACTCGATCCAGGATACAGTATGAGATATTCAAGAGTTTTATCGCATGAGCTAGCCACCACTTGCAAATGCAAGGAAGTTAAGAATTTTGAATGATGCATGCACATGCATGAACCTGCAGCGTATTATTTTTCTCTAACAATGAAGAACTCAAACCTTTTTCTAACACTTGGATTAAAGGAAACAGCTTCTTCTTTTTTTTGTCTTACTACATTCATATTTCATTGTTAGTTGTACCAACAATAGTAAAGCTTTGGCAAAATAAGTAGATTGGATTATTTTTTGAATAAAGTAAAAAATAATCCAATAACTCAAAAAAAATTGGCTTTATTTGAAGAAAAAAAATTAGTTTTGACCGTAATTTTTGACTTTTTAAATTCCTCTCGTTGAGACGAAAACCAAATAATCTACAAAATATTGACACAAGACTAACAAAAGCAAAAAAAAAAAAATGAATAAAGAAAAAAATAATTCAGTTTATTTATTTTGCCAAGGCACCTTAATTATAATAACTCTCAGTTAATGTAGCACAATTAATTTTGTGAAAGATTTAATGGAACTAAGTTGGCAAATTGAAAATTTGTCCAAAAATGATTTTGAAATGTATTAACTCCACCATTTTGCTAGCCACTTCGTAATTAACGGGGAACCTGTAAATTTTTTACCTAAAGAATCTTCTACCAAATTTAATATAAATCCTAGCTAGTTTTTGTTGGAATCATGACGAATCGAAACGTTCATATATATATATATACGGGCCGGTTCCCCTCACACATAAAAAAACACAAATATTGACACTCCATCTCAGCCATTGAAACCAATGGCTGAGATTAGAAGTTGGGTTGTTTCACTTAATCACTTGTATC
>JAXBDA010005144.1:3853-25648 GCA_036023075.1 Gaultheria prostrata
ATATTCAAGTGTAATTTCAAGAGTTATTCTCCATTCTTTACATTTTTTTTTTAATTCAAAAATTGTAAACGAAAGCCTTGTATACTGAATTGGGGGTTCATTGGATTCTTTTAACACCTTGGTTTAATTTAATACAACTGGAGTTAAAATTGGATGAATTAATTCTTTTGTTATACAAGTTTGTTGTTTTGGTTATAGTTAGTTGCAATGCTTGAAAAAGAAAGGAAGGTTGGCTTGGAATTGTCACCACCCACAACCAAACTTTGTGGTTTAGGTTTCATTGTTTCATTTACAAGACTCTCTCTCTTTCTCGGGCTGTGGGAGAGAATGTAGGAATTTATTTGAGGTGCGTTTAAGTTAATCCAGAACATCTGCATTACTACGGAAAAAAGAAAACTCTCTCTCTTTCCTAAGTGATGACAAAAGTTTGGAATGCCAGTAAGTAACTGCCTTTTCCATATGGATCCGGCCACCTTCCAAAAGTTTTTAGAGTTCTCTTAACTTTAAATCAACGGCTAATAAGTCATCTGGGATACTATAATCATGTTAGGCTATTTTTGTTCGTTTCTTTGTTCGGTCTACCACTCTTTTAGTTTACCAGCCTACTCATCAATGCACCTAATTGATGCCCATCTACATATCCTTTTCTTCATTACCCCACAACCCAACCAAGGAGTACTCAGAGTCGAGATCCTCTCATGTGATGATCCCTCATGTAATTTTTTATGTGACAAAAAACGGGACTCATCAAGATCAAAATAAACTGTTCAGGTCGTCAAATGAACCCGTGCTCGGTTCCGTCTTGCAGAAATAATCATCTCCCAAACTGGACAAAGAAATTGCATTGATGGATAGAACTTGACAATATTAGTTGTTAAAGTCCACTTTTAAAGATTCATATCTTTTTCAGTACCACTATTTTCTGCGCTGGATTTTGGGGTTGGTCCTTTGTAATCTTAAACTTGATATTTATGAATCAAGAGGATCCATCCCATCACAAAAAGTACTTGAAGTTACATTTCATGGTTGTGGTTAAAGATTCATATGATCTGGTCGATAATACACAGTTGGCAATTAAATCAAGCATGTTAAGTGTCGCAATAAAGCTTGGTTGGTTTCAAAGCATGGAGTTCGGATCTTGTCTAAATGATTAAGGTTGTGATTTGAGCATGGGCCTGGACAAATTAGGCAATAATATCTATTCAAAGTGACATAAAAAATTACACATTTTGTGTCGTCCAGGACAACCCCGGGCACAGGCTCCGTAGCAGGCCACCGCCTAAGACCCCCAGTTTTCGGCTTTAAAATTGGGCCCCTAGGTTCTATTTGCAAGTAGAGTGTCAATCCAACGGGACTGTTCTAGGCTCCCATACACTTCGGTGAGGTTCAAGTTGCACCCACATTATTCCCTTTACCCACACTAATGTCTAACCCACTAACCAATTTTTAAGAGCAAAAGCAAAAAGATTGTGATTCCATTAAGAAACCAAATTTAACTACATTAAGAGGGGGGAAATCCGAAATTATAACTTAAAACTCTACCCATACATGCATTATAAGACTGATAGGCCCATAATAAGCAATAGTGGGCCAGGTTTTGTGGATATTTCATATTGATAGGCCCATAATGAGCAATAGTTGGGCCAGGAGATGGTTCAAAGCCAAAATATGGAGGCTCTAGAAATGGAATCAAACTCTGCAACAGCTAATGCTCTCATCAAAGGGGAGGCTCCTGCTCACTCCCCTCACAAGGTCCTCATTCAAGAGTGCAATTAGGCTCTCCTCGCCTCCACTGGTTGCTCCTTGAGCCACATATACCATGAAGGGAACAAGGTTGCGGACAAACTTGCTAACATTGGAGTGGAATAAGATCATAAGTGGGTTTCCCACATCACTCCTCCTATTGATATCATCCCCTCTTGGAAGCTCGTATGAGGGGTGGCCTTTGAAAGGCTGTAATTTTCTGTTTTAATTCTATTTCTTATGTAACAAAATAAAAATATTTCAGCCAGATAATCGTAAACTAAGTACAACCCCCACTTCGATTAAAAAACAAAAAAGTACACCCCCACTTGTACATCACTATCTCCTCTGGAATTGCATTTTGCAAGCATCTTACTTGGATGATCTTCAGAACAAGTTGTGCAGTTGCTAGAAACCATCTTAATAAATTTCCGAAGTACCAAAAAAAAGATGGAAAGTATCTTATGTTGAAAATCTGTTTGACCTTTTGAACTCTCTAAAAGTGGTTATTAAACTACAGAGCGTAAGGTTTTAAATACCGTATTGTACCCGGCCGGTGATGATTGGTATATATCGTTTTTTACTAAAAAAAAACAGTATCCTAACCTCTTAGTTCCGTTTCAGTTCAAACATCACTCAGTACTGCTCACTCCGTCCCAAAAATTTTATTCGGTCCGCAAAACGAGGACCAAAAAAAATTAAGTCTTTTAAAAGAAAATTTTTAAATTTTTTTCATAAATTAAAAATACTCGTTGATATCTAGTAATTTGTTAAAAAATTGAATTTTTCTTGAAATTTTTGTATTATTTTCAAGTCCTCGTTTTGTGGACCTGACAAAAATTTTGGGGCGAAGGGAGTAGATGGTATTGGATGTACCAGGAAATACCAGACGATACTGGTTGAATAAGGGTCAGTACCCGTCATACTATATTTTTGTATTTTTTTTCTTTTTTTAGAGGTAATTCAATAAATAACTTTTTTCTAGTCTTTCATAATCACTATTTTTACGGAGTATTATTTTTTGGAACACATTTTCATGTTGATTGAATGTTTTAAGGATACATATATAAGCACACAAATGAATACTCCTTAATTTTCATAACGCTAAAACCGAAACGGTACCCGAGATTGCAACGGTTTAGATACGTATCATACTAATAAGAAAAATAGTATTGTTACCGGTATGATATTCACAGTCATGAAAGAATGTATAAAATACAAACCCGACATAATTTCAACAAGCGTGACTCTTTTGAAGGTTTAAAGGTGTGAATTCCACTTCACTTTTTTTTATCATCCAGTATGATATACTTTCGGCCAGAATGGACTCTCGTAAAAACCACAAAGATGATCGAAGTCGTTCATTTCATACCTCTCACTGAAAATGTCATTCACCTAAATATAGTACTATATGACTCACCTTCACCCAAATAGAATATAGGAGTACCTCTTATTCTCCTTTCTCTCCAGACCTCGTGTCCTTCAAGCGCAGCCTAATCTTTCTAAAATCCGTGTTGCAAAGTCTAGAATCACTTAGGTTCACACACAAGATGCACACACAATTACACAAAAAGACACTTCAGTGTGTGGGGTTCACATGGTCCAACACACATAACAAGTATGTGTGGGGCTAACACATTACGCCACCAATGTGTGTGGTAGGGATGACAATTTCTTCCTACCCGTTCGAATTCGATCCTTTCCTCGCTCCGAATAGATTGATGTTTTAGAGATCTGTTCGGGATCGAGTAATATATGAGGATTGTTTTGAAAAATTTCAGGGATCGGGTAGGAGGCGGGGACAGGTGTATTCCCGCCCCAAATCCAATCCGTCTCCGAATCCCCAATTTTATTTATATACGTTTTGTTAATATATGTATATTTTTTAGGGTTCGAAGTTAGTTTATGTTATAACTTATAAACGACTCCTCTCATTCTCTCATCTCAAACCGCAGCTGCACGCCAAGCTCTCTCTCTCTCTCTCTCGCAATTGTTGTGGCTTCCTCTGTTTTTTTTTCTTTCCAATTTCTGCTTTTTTATTGTTTTTTTGTCATCCGATTTTCTCCGAATCCCCGCTTTGGATCCTCGTCCCCCGTTTAGGGCAAGGATGGAGGGAAAAAAATAATCCCCACTGGGAATCGGGGCGGGGATGGGGACGGGGGAGGGATTTGGGGATCGGGAACGGAAACGGGGATAGTAGTCTCCGAACCTAACCCATCTCATTGTCATCCCTAGTGTGTGGTCCAACACCTGTGGGAAAAAAGAGAAGGGGAAAGAATTGTTTAGTTTAAAGGGAAGAGGGGGAAAAAAAATACTAACAAAGTCAAGTTTCGTGAACAAAAAGATTTTCCTTTTTTCCTCTCACTCTCTCTTCCAAATAGAGCGAAAGTCCTTATTCATCCTTTCGTGGAGTTTCGGTTAAATTCTTGACCCTTATCGTTAATCACGAGGACAAGAAACAGAGAGGGCTTCTTCGTAAAGCAAAAAAAGCAAAGAAAAATCTCAACACGTAAAGGTTCCACCACACAAAAAAAGAAGGATGCCACCGCATGTTCAAAACTTCAAACACAACACAACAAACGGAAATGAATAAACAAAATCAAATCAACTCAGATTACGTATTTTGAAGAATTGATTTCCGTGACAAGCAAGCTTCAAGGTTTCTTCACCGATGGGTAACTTATAGGTTAGTGTTTCTTGTCACTTTCCAAAAACCCCCCCAATTCTCACCTTATCTTCCATCTTTATCGTCAACCCATCTCTCTCTTATCCCCAAAAAAATCCAAAATCTGTATCTTTTGCAGGTTGATTTGTTGAAAATCTCATCTGGGTCAATTCAAATGGGTCGTGAAGCGGCCGAAATCGCTCCTGTGCAGGCCTCACAGCCGCCGCCGACGTCCTTGGCACCTGGGTTTCGGTTCCACCCGACTGATGAGGAATTGGTGCAGTACTATTTGAAGCGCAAGGCTTGTGCTAAGCCTTTCAGATTTGAAGCCGTTTCAGAATTCGATGTGTACAAATCTGAGCCCTGGGAGCTCGCAGGTCTCTCTCTCTCTCTCTCTCTCTCTCTCTGTCTGTGGCTGGAAAAATTCTTTGAATTCCTCTTTTCGTTGATAAATTGAGTGTTTGGATGTGGAAATGATGTATCCTCCTGGGTTCAATTTTGTGTTTCTTGTATCTTCAATTGAGTTCTTGTTTGGGTGATAAAAATTGCCTGATTGGTGTGCGTTTTGGCCGTACCACGATTGGTGGACTGTTGTTGAGAAATCGGTCAAACCAACAAACACACGTGCATGAAGATTAAGGAAAAAACAGAGAAAGCAAGAAAGAGTTGAGCTCAGACCAATTTTTACTACTATTTGATATCTATCAAAGAATGGAGTTCAAGTTACATCAGTTGCGTATAATAAGTATTCATAACCTGGAGTGTATATCATCAATTACCGTTATACCCCTGTTAGGTAGAAATCCGAATAGTGAGCGAAACGCAAATTAGACCGATTCAGGTGCCACAAACCCCAACTATTACTGTGGATTAGAAAATTCCATTGGTTGACTGATCTTTCAGAACTGACACTGAAAGAATTGTCAATTGCTCACTCACAAGACATTTTAGATTCCCTTTTTTGGGTTTGTGTTTCATGCTTTGTGGGACTGGCTATCTCCTGAATATGTAATTACTGAACCAATAGTAATGCTAGAAACGTGATCCTATTTGTAATTTAATGCCGCCAATCCAATACGCCCTTTATGTGCACTGGAGAGGAGGGTTATTGTAGCTGGAGGACCCTAAACATTGTTCAACTATGAAAGAAAAATAGAAAGTAGATACAGAAAGTCGCGGAGAAAGTTACATGTGTATTACGTGTGTAAGCTTATCCAACGAAAGAGAAAGGTATTGTGCTTGAACAATCTACATGTTTCAATTTTCATTTTCTCGCTTTTCATTTTCTTGTGTATCACTGCATTATGCTCTTACAAATCCTTATTTAGTGATTGTTATATTGGTTCCTCTGTCTGAAAATAAACATCCACATACATACGTGATATTGGTCTCTTGCGTAACTTTGTCACGCATTTTGTTGGTTAGCTCTCTCTCTCTCTCTCTCATCGAGAGTATATTCCATCGATTACTAATTTTGTAATTTTGGGTTTCAGGACATTCAAGGCTCCAGAGCCGAGACTTAGAGTGGTACTTTTTCAGCCCAGTAGATAGAAAGTATGGTAATGGATCTCGGTTGAATCGAGCTACTGGAAGAGGATATTGGAAGGCCACTGGAAAGGATCGTTTCGTGCGTCATAAAGGTCAGACGATTGGGATGAAAAAAACACTTGTGTTTCATAGTGGTCGAGCTCCAGACGGAAAGCGGACTAATTGGGTCATGCATGAGTACAGGCTTGTTGATGAAGACCTAGAGAAATCTGGAGTGGCACAGGTGCGGATTGTTTTAGATGCATATGAGAGCATATTTTTCCCTTATTCTGTTTTATTTAGGGAATTTGAGTTGCAACTGAAATATCTTGACTTTCTTGTTTTGCAGGGAAAGGATACATTTATGCTGTGCAGAATTTTTCAAAAAAGTGGATTAGGACCGCCAAATGGGGACCGATATGCTCCGTTCGTTGAGGAGGAATGGGATAACAATGCTTCATTGGTGGTTCCACGAGAAGAGGCTGGGGATGAGATGGTAAATGGTGATGATGCAGAAGTTGAAAGAAATGACCTCGAGCAGGTTTGTAGTCACCTGACTCCCTGTCATGGCACAAAAGTCAAAATGGATACAATTTGCGCACTGTTGTGCATGATTTTGTTATCTTTGCCATATTGGTTATCTATTGTTAGGAAACTGTGATAGAATAAAATGGTGAACACTGAACAGTAATAAGCAACAGTCAATTTTATAGCTAAAAGCAACCACTATCTTCGTTTTAGATATGTTCAGATAAGTAATGGAGAGTAAAGGGGCTGCTTTTATGGAATTAGAATGATGGATGAGTTCGAGAACTTGATTGTCTAACCGAGCATTGTGTGTTGCATGGCTTAATATGTAGGCTTATTTAGGTTATTAAGCTCTCGGAAAGTTTTTCGTTTGTCATTCTGTTCAATTATTTGAGGTATTCTGGTGATTTTCATATTTTGTTGGACATCAGGACATGGGTTCGAGACGTGGTATGATTCACCATTTTCAGCAATCCATTTTGTTTCACTCTTGTTTTGATCTATGGGTTTTAAGTTTTTAACTGTTAATGTTTTAGTTTCTGATGTTATGTTTGGTGTTATCAGTAGTCTATAGGTAGTAAGTTAATGCTTCTCAGTATAATAGAGAACAACTATGTCAATATTTGGTAGTGCGCTTTTGGAATTATGTTACGTAAGTTTGATAGAGTATAAGGCCTATGTAGTACTAGTGGTCCTCAGATGGTTTTTTGTTTTTTTGAGAAGTTAAGTTCTTATAACCAACCAAAAGAAGAAACAAAGTGCAAGGGAGTAGCCTTGGACCCAAACAACCAATACAATCAAGGACTACAAACTATCCTACCAAGGAGTATAGAAAGGATAGAAGAAGCAAACTATAGAGTTTCCAAAACAAAACTAGGACCTTCCCATGCCTCCAAAAGTCAAGATTGGCCACTGAAGGCTCCACCCCATCCACAAAGGCAAGCTCGAACATTGTCTATAACTTGCTTGCACTTCCCATGCCTCCAATAGTCAAGATTGGCCACTGAAGGCTCCACCTTATGTCATCCGCAAAGGCAAGCTCGAACATTGTCTATAACTTGCTTGCAGACCTCCTGCTCCTTTCTGCTTGAAAATTCTGTAGTTCCGTTCACCCCGTAAATGATAGATAGTAGCAGCAAAGAGTAATTTGAAAACATTACAGCCCACAGACTTCCTTCTACCAAAATTCAAACTCCAGAGAATTTCTTCCTTAAACAACAAGGGGGGTCTAGCAATACCATACTTCAACAAAAGTTGAGTCCAAACTGCAGCAGAATACGGGCAACTGGAAACATTTATCATGGGATTCATCACAAACTCCACATAACACACAACTGGAATTAGATATAACCCTCCAAACCATAATTCTGTCCTGAGTAGTCATCTTCCATGAAATGCCAGCCACTGGATCAAGGCCCATCGAGGGATGTGATGTTTAAACCAAACCATGCTAACTCACTTTCTCCCTTGTGTCCTTTAAGTTTCCCAAGCTGATTGTGAGGAGTAAATCTCAGTCTGAGTAAGAGTCCAAACCACCCTGTCATTTCAGTTAGGGACGGGAAGGAAGTGAGTATTCCTCAGATGCTTTCTTCTGATTTCTACCTCTTCTCTTTTGTTCATAAATGCTTTGTAACCTTCTTACGGTAGCCCTTAGCCACCAAACTAATTCTTTTTTTTTTTTTGATAAGTAAATAAATATTTTAGAAACAAGGCATTAACGGAATGCCGCCCATGTACAAAAAGAAGGCGATTACAAAATGGCCCTATACCCCTACCATTAGTATGAATATGATAAAACCAGTCTATGAACTGGACAAGGGAAGGATTACATTCCCCCTTGTCCCAGCTATACAAGCTACTAGTCAAAAAACTCTTGATCCTTAAAAGAGGTTGTTCCACCCCTACAAAACATCTTATGTTCCTTTTCTGCTATATTATCCACATCAAACATAGAGGGATCATGACCCGAACACGCTCCCTTCTTTTTCCTTTTCTAGTACCTCTCCTTGCAATTAGAAGCTCCATGACATCCCTCGAAATGGCCCATTGCAACCCAATCCGAGAAATCACCGAAGTCCAAAACTCCCATGCCACCGGGCAATGAATGAGAAGATGATCAACCATCTACACATCCCTTTTACATATACAACACCAATTGACAATAATCCTCAGCCTTGGAATCAAATTATTAATAATAAGAATCTTACCTTGTGCCGCACACCATCCAATAAAAAACTCACCTTCAACAGAGCATTAGTCTTCAAAATTTCTTTCCAAGTAAAGGAAGGATTACTACCCCCACATAAAGCTCGGTACTAAGATTTCACCTGAAAAGATCTTGTCTTGGAAAGATTCAAACGAATCTCATCCCTCCCTTCTCCAACCCTCTGAAATCCACACTCTTAACAAGCAATTTCATCAATGCCTCCTCCCAATCATGCACATCCCTGCACAATCGAATATCCCACACTATAACGCCACCATGATATTGAAGATAATAATAAATAAAAAAACACGGTTGCATTCCTATGGGTAGCCATACGATAGATACTCGGGAAAGCATCCTGCAAACAGTTGCATTCCTATGGGTAGCCATACGATAGATACTCGGGAAAGCATCCCTCAACTTAGCTTCCCCACACCACACGTTCTTCCAAACTACTTCTTATAAGGCATAAAAAGAAAAAAAGAAAAATTCTTGCAACAGTGACCTAAATTAAGTTCAGAATTGGAGCTTGTAAGTAATTGTTCCTTACACTGGTCATTTTCAACTCATTCTATGTCAGGTTGGATGTTAGGTTTCAGCTGAAATTCTATGTTATTTGGTTGATGTTCCAAGTTGGGCATGAATTCTGAATGCATGACTGTTAATACGCATTCACATCCACATTTACATGTATTAACCACAATTGGTACATTTGGTGAAATTTACATTGAGAAGGGTTTTGTTTAGGGAGTGGTGGAGTTGAAAGAAAAGGGAGTACAGGAATTGGATCTGTGAATATATCTGGTGGCAGGATTATTTAGAGAGGTAGGTGAGTGGAGGGGGCTGTGGTGATTCTAGCGAGTTTGGAGAGAAGTGGAGAATGTGGTAGTGGATTCCTGTTTTTTGAGAGGAACTTAGGAAGTGAGTTGAAGTGGTTGTGGTGAAAGGTTTTAATTGATGGAAGTGAAATAACATAATGAGATTTGCGATAATGGTAAATTTATTACTGCCCATCTCCTCTGATAAAGGGTCCATAATTTACTTCAAAGTTCAAACAAATCCTGAGTTAGGGTTTCAAAATTGAGACCGAAGTGGATTTTTTATGGTAAAAATTATGTTGTTCCCTAGTGCATCCTGATATCACCCAAAAAGAAGGGGGCTTTCATGATTGTAGCACATGAATCTGAACAACAATGAGAGGATAAATTGTGGTGTACTGTGCGAAAAATCTCTCTAACTGTGGGTCAATCCTCTTGAGGCGATTTGTAACCATTTTTGAAGTATTTTTCCACTAAAGGGACATGTTGGTTGGATTGCTTTGTAACATTTAAATTATGGGATTGGCTTATGTTAGGAAAAGAATCTGCCTTCGGCTATCTCCTGAAGAGAAGACCAGACTCTGACAAAAAAATACTATTAAGGTAGAAAATCAGGTATTTAGTTGAAGAGCATGTATGATATTTGAGAAGACTTGGGTGGTACTTATCGTTTGTTAGCAGGTAGAATACCTTACCGTTTTCTTTGCCCTCCACAAATCCAAGCTCCAAAGACGGCATTAATGAATCGTCAATACTCAATACACTGCTCAAGCTTGGGGAACGAAGACTAGATTTGTCTAAGATGGTAGACACTTGCAATATCTCTTTGGCTATAGTTAATACTATAAACATGGGCTTTTCTAATGTTTAGTATTTTTACTTGCAATTTTACAAGTAAAACTTTCTTTGATCTCTCCGTGGGAATTTCTTTTGAAACAATGGCATCATTTGGGATTTCAGAAGATGAAATCCTGTGGAAATAATTGCTTTTCTGAACTGATGTTATGACTATCATGAGTTCTATTATGAGTTGGCAGCCATATTGTTATTAAGTATTTTCACTTCCAGTATGATAATGCATTGTTTCTAAAGAAATTGAATGTTGGATATTTGTCGGAAACTACATGTATTTCAAGATATTTGGCTTTCATGAAGCTCACAATATTTGTCGGCAATTTGTATATGATCCTAATTTGGATATTTGAATAATGCATTGTTTCTATTAATGACGTATGTTGTCAATAAATTATAGGTCTTAAAGCCTATGAAGAGTTGGTGAGGGAAAGTTAGTAACAGAACAATTAGTTCCACATTGTCATACTGGGTGTTTTTGTATTCAATTAAAAATGATGTGTTGGTAGATTAATTCGATTCACTTATCTTCTAAATTATCTTGTGCACGTGTTTATCTGTGAATTGCCTTTAGGCACAGGCAAATGCTAATTCTCTTGTATGCTATGATTAATGCAAATATAACGTGTAGATACTGAATATCGGCTCATTTTTGCAGGATGTTCATTCCATCGACAAGGCCCCTCTGTGCGTAACTGAGGTTCCATATATTTCTGAAAACATTCCATTTGTTTGCAAAAGGGAAAGGTTCGATGATTGTCCTTTACAAGCTACATCTGATACTGAACCCCTCTCCTTACTCCACAATAAAAGATCAAAGAATGATGATCCCAACTCGACCCATGCAAATGGTTCGCAAGATTCGACGACAACAACACATGATCTTCGCATATCTACAACGACGACCACCTCAACAAATTTTTCGTCTGCTTTTCTGGAATTCCCATTGTTAGATCCTGTTGAACCCAAGGAAACTAACACAACTAAACTCCATTTCTTTGATGCTTCTAACCTTGAGAAATCCGTCCCCCCTGGCTACTTGAAATTCATCAGCAACTTGGAAAATGAAATCCTCAACGTTTGCATGGAGAGGGAGACATTGAAGATTGAAGTGATGAGAGCCCAAGCGATGATCAACGTTCTTCAATCACGTATCGATCTTCTCAACAAGGAAAACAGTGAATTGAGAAGGGTTGTTTGAGATGAGCAGCTATATCCGGCACCTACCTATGTAGTAATTCATTTCCTGTTCTTGTTAGTTTGTCATGAGCAACTTTCTTCGGAAATTTATCATCTGAATAAGGAAAAAAACCCAGAACTCTATCTATTTATGGTACTCAATGTAGTCTAGTTTTGTAGCAGTTGGTGGTTGTAATATGAATCTGAATGAATGTACCAATAACCATGGCGATGCCGGCTGTTAAACCTACTTATTTCAAATAAAGTGCTTTTTTTTTTTTTTCTGGTCTTGATTCATGTTTTTGAGTATTCGACTTCGTTTTTTCCTTCAAGGTTTGTTGAACAGTACTAACAATTTTCTGCTGGAAATATAGGCAGTATAGTTTTATAATATTGTGGTGTTTAGGTCTTCAAATTGGCGTATAACTAATTAGTCGAGTGGCGTTGGGTTGGGTAGGTTTCGGCGTGTTGATATGGCTAATGGTTTAAGTATGGCGGGTTATGAGTTCGAATTCGCGTCGGAGAAACAGTTTTGATCCGACATTTTTTCGATTCAGCATAATGGAAAATAATTTACAGGAAAAAGCGGATCCAGGGATGCTACTTTTCTCCCCAAAACGACATCGTTTTGGGTGCCAGAAAAGACACCAAAAATTTCACCAAACGCTAGTTCCCGTATCAATATGCATTGTTAGAATCGTTAAGTCCACATAGACACTAACATGCTTGTTCTCTTTTTTCTTTTCGTAAATCTCATCTACTGGGATGTAGCTTGATGAGAATGATATATTGGTAACCTCATCTAATTTTTCAGTAACATTCCAACAATACCGGGTGGGAGATGATGATTCCGACAAGTCGTTCGATTCCGGCGGTGAATGATCGGCGAGAGCAGTGGGGGGATGGAGGAAGATGAGCCATTGTTCGATCCTCCAAGAAAAGCCAAGCCCTATCTCTTTAGACTTCAGTCTAGGGGTGCAAAAGGTTTTGTGGAAGTCTTCAATTTTTTTAATCTTCTTGGCCTCAAAATGACATCGTTATGAGTGAAATTTTCGGTGCCTTTTTTGGCACCCAAAACGACGTCGTTTTGGAGAGAAAAATAGGGAGAAAAGTGGGTTCCCCGGATCCGGAAAAAGCAGTGGAGAAAATGTACGAGCACACCAGGGAGATTTTTAAATTTCAATTCATGTATATCTATATCGTTTGATTTGGTCATTTATCAAACGACATTCCAGTTTTTTATGTATTACTTGTCACCGCATAATGCAGTTGACTATTAGTTCGATAATAATGCAATTTCGTTTACGTATTCATCGATTTTGTTGTTCAATACTTATGTCTCTCTTGTGTTCAAACTTGCAGACATGGATTCATGAGCACAACCACAAGACGCAACATACACGGAGGACCTTCCACATGCACAACACTGGTTGCCGCGTCGCAAGAGTGGCAATGTCCCCGTCTCCCTTTATAGGCCGATGTTGGACGATGTACGTAGTGATCAGGTAAGTAGTCTATTTTACGTTTGTCTTAGTTCCATAATGCATTTATTCAGAGCTGTCATGAAATGTAATTTTTGTTTACTTATGTTTGTAGGTTATTTTTTATTCTTACAAAGAGCTCAGGACAGACGTACCGCCTCTTGCTTTTTACCGGGGTCATATTCGTGGCATGGCATGCCGGACATATTTCTGAGGCAGTTCGGCCTAGTGCAAGTTCTCCCAATGAATCCCATAGCACCCTCCAGAAGGGAGGAGAAAAAGTATGCGGAGAATAAACGAGTTCTTGGTGGCCGAGAATAAACGAGTCCCGACTAGAGCTAGCGTCCCGTGGGAGTGCCATCCTGATTACCCAGCTTGGCTTGCGAGGTTCTCCCACTTGAGGGTGGCACCCAATTGGGGTGGGGGAGGTCAAGGTTGGAAACAAAGAGAAGCTAGCTAATAGCTATTTCGGCCGTGACAGACATGGTTTATGATTCGGGACTCGCACCATTTGATATGCACCGAGATTCGCTTGACATACAGAGTATTGTACGGCCTACTGTGGCACAGTCCTGTACATCAGGTAGTACTGTGGCGTGCTCTAGACGTCGACACGGTTAGATGTCATGGTTGAGACGTTGTAGGTTAGGTTGAACATGGTTTTTGTTTGTTGGACACGTATTTTTTGGATGATGATGTATGTTATGGCTTGGAGAAGGATATTGTGTATGGTTTGTAGACGTATATATTTTATGGCTTGTACTCGACATTTTTTTTTATGTGAAATGCCAAACAATCTATTTCTATACGGAAACTGCATATTGCTTATCCTTGTGTTCATCTTCTGTCGGTATGATTCTACCTAATTCTGCTTGTCTGCTGGTGTGGTGACCTAGTTCAGATATTAACTCATAAATTGGATACTGAATTTCATTACATCTCACAAGCTGGAAATCCGATGAAACAGGTGACTGAAATTTAAAGGCAAAGTACATACGATAACCGAGACAAATTCATCCTTTTACTACTATGCAATATCAAAAGTCTCTCATGTTGCTATATCCTGCCAATTATCCTTTGAAACTCTTCGATCCGAGTATAAAACTGCGTATCCCATCCTAGTGCATCCCATCCTTGTGCAGTATTTTCCTGATGTTTCAACCAATTCAAAGTTATTGGTGGCATGGGGAAATTCGGCCTCAGGTATACCTATCATATTAAGAATGTTAGATATTTTAAAAAGTTTACCTAAAAAAAGTTAACAATGTGATAAACGAAAGAACATATACCTGTACACAGTGATTCTCGTTAACGACTCCTATCGCAATAACATTGTGCTCGAAAGAGCGCTTCAAAGAAGGTAAGGGAGGAGTTCGGAGGGGGGGGGGGGGAATGTAAGGCATTGCTTGTTCCATAGGAGCACAAGGACCACATTAAATGCGGAAGCTATGAGATGACCCATGTCTGGCATGGTGAGCCACTTGTCTAGTGGCGCAGGACGATCTTCAAAGTAATCCAGCTTCTTCCGTAGTTCTTCGGCCCCCCTATTTTGCCCGACACCTTCTCGTAAAGCGTAGAATAGGCATTCAACTCCTCAAGCAATAGTTCTCTTATTAATTTCCACTCATTCTCGTCATTACCAAGTAAGGCCGCTATTGCCCGGAACCCACAATTTCCATCGCCTGTAACATCCTTAATTTTGGCAATGTACTTCCTAATTCCTTCTGGAAATTGCAAAATATACTTTGAATCACATAGTGGATATGCTACTTCGGAGTTCTTGCGACGCAGTTTTTGCTTCACAACCTTTGCTTTTTTGATATAGAATTTGGACTTTTGGATAAGTTTGGATTCAACATGCTTAAACTTGGAAGGGCCCCTACGCGTCGAATTTTCATCTTTCTTTGGTCGACCGCGTACCTGGGCCTTTTGTTTTAGTTCTGAGAGGGAAGTGGTCCCGGGAAATGCAACCTTTGTGAACTTCTGCATGAGATAGCGTTGGTAGTCTTCATCGATGATGTAATCTTTTTTTGGTTTCTCCAATGACAGCTTTTTCCAATGGTCATGGACAACCGATAGCGGCAGGGGTTCTTCTGTCATCTTGAATGGAGCAATGTCGTGAGCGCAGGGTAAACCATGTGGATGTCGAATAGGACATTCGCACGGGCTCTGAACTCCCTCCATTGGTCTCCCAAATTCATCTTCAAAAATGGAAGATGAAGAGGAACCTTCCATTGGTTGGGGTTGGTTTTCCATTGAGAGAGACGAAGAAAGTAGAGGAATGAAAAGAGTTTGGGTTTAGGAAGAGTAGAGTTTTGTGAAGGCTGGAGAGGAAGAAGATGGTTGGTATCGCGGTGTGGAGTGGATTGCCATGTAAAAGAAATGGGGAGTAGGGTTTTATTTGAGTATACGCTATCTTTAATATTGAGAGACCCATAATATTAATTCGATACAAGACAAAAAAAATAACTTCGGACTTGTGAGACCCGAGACCCGCAATGTAATAGAATTATTTTAAAATTTTACCTTTTTTGCACTTAGAAATTAGGATTTCTTTCCATTATTTATTTATTCAAAGACGCGTTACATTTATCACGATATCCAACATTTACTTTTTGCTATTTTTCTTTTATGGAATCAAAGTTTTTTTTAAAAAAAAATGGTCCACAACATTTACGATTGGACGTAAATGACTTGACTTGGGTTCAACTTTCGTGAATCTTGTAATACTAATCAAATACTAAGAAACAATGAATTAAATTTTTTACTATCTCTGAGAGGATTCAAACATATCATGGGTCCCACGCACGAAGTACAATTTTTAATGACATTATCCAACAAAATTAGTCAACAAAAATATAGGAGTATAACAATAATATTATTTGACAAAAATAAAGGGGGGCGAAGATGTTTTTATCCGCCATTGGGATGTCGTCTTTTAAACTGATTTTATTCCGAATAAAATGCTCTTTTCCCTGCCTTGATTATTTTCCTCGAGTATTTGATTTTTTTTTTCCTTCAAATTTGTTAAACAATAATTCAAAATTTCTACTGGAAATAGGAAGTAATTTTTATTATACTATTGTACTTGGTCTTGAAATTACTCCCGTATACGACTGATTAGTAGATGGGGTTAGATCGGTTTGGGCAGGTTGACATGTTTCATGGGTTAGATATGGTGGATCGAATGGGGTCAAGAGTAAGTTGAATATGAGTCCAAAAAAATAGAAAAAAATCATACCCTATCGAGGAGGGTTAGGACGGGTTCGGGGTGGGGCGGGTTGAATTTTCATCCCTATTTTTTACCGATAATTTTTTAAGTCAAAATAATTAACAAATTGTTGCACGAAAAATATGATCACCAGCATACATCTATGTATGCAAACTAATCAACATACATTTTACGTGTAACAATTAGGAGTATCAAATTGCGTACATACAAAATGACCAAAATATACTTACGAAAGAAGTTCTCTTATGCATTGGTTATGTAATTTTTTGTATAATTGGAAGAGGGCAAGAAAATTTTCAAGCACATGGATAGGGAATTTCCGTAATTTTAAGCATGCAAACCAATAGATGATTTAATGTTGTTATTTTCTCGTTCATCTATTAAGTTTCACTGTCCAAAATGCGATCATGACCGACATTCAAATTATCCTCGTAAACAAGAAAACTATGAGATTTTATTTGATTTTAGTTAACAACAGCTAGTGTATTGCAAATTAAATATAAATAACTAAAATAACTAAAATAAAATATCCTTTGTTTTTAATTTCTTGAATGATAAAAATCCCATTTTTGTCATGGTTAGTGTATTACTTTTCTTAATTGTAGTTGGGACACCTGATAATTTATAAAAAAAAAAAAAACAATCAGCTTTAACTTGAATATTTTTATTATTTTTGTTTTACTTCTTATTTTTTGGTACGTTCACGCAAATATAGTGACTATATTATACTATTATGCAATACAAAATTTCGTTTAAAACTTACAATATTTTATCTGATAACTAAGCCATAGTAATTTTCTTTTGGAACATGCAATATTTAGGTGTTGTTTCACAATTGTCTTTTATGTCTTTTTTGTCTTTTCGAATGATGTATTGTGAGAGAATGTTAGGTGTTGTTCCAAAACTCTGTCTTCTCTCTCTTCCCCTCACCTTTTTCGTCGTTCCGATCATGGCTTCTCTGGTGGCCGCTGGTCATACTCCTGGGTGTTTCCAGTATAGGCTCTACCTTGGATGTTTCGACTGTTGCTAGGTTTCATCTGCTTTTCGACATTTCTGTTTTCACTTGCCAGTCGCCACTATTGGGTGGCTCCGATTTGGGCCTAACGGTAATGGGTGTACGCGGCTGTAGTTGGGTAGCGAGTGGTGGTGATTGGTGGCAGCAAGTGGTTGGCGGAGGATGGGTCGATGGCTAGTGGTGAAGTTCTCAAGGGTTTTGCTCTCATTTGGGCTTTATTGTAATATTGGGTATGACCTTCTTGGGGCTAGGCTTTAGGTGTTTGGACTTGGGCCAATAGGTGTTTTTTTGGCTTAGACCCAATAGGTATTTTAATTACTCCAACTTTGGTTTGAGTCTCTTCCCCTCTCCCCTAACTTGATGTACCCTTTGTTAATTATGTCTTTTTTACCATACTGTATTTCACTATCTTTCTTTGGCTGTTTGAGTGATGTATTGTGATAGAATGACTTGTCTCGTAGAACATGAAAAGACAGCTTATAAAAAAAGGACAGTTTTCTAGGACCCCCTTAATATTGAGTTACCCACACAATACTAGTTCCATAATCGGACAAAAAAAATTAACTTTGTACTCATGAGACCCACAACATAATACAGTTGTTTCAAAGATTCATACAGGTAGACATTTAAATTAACTTCCATTATTTCTTTTTTACTTGTCTTTCTTATAGGATACACTATATTTAATGTTGAGAGACCCACAATATTAATTCAATACTCGACAAAAAAATATATATATTAACATAATACAATTGTTTCAAATATTCATCTACTTACAAGTAAATGTTTTGGAATTTTATTTTCATATTTTTTTACCTGCCTTTCTTCTACGACACGCTATATTTAGGGCTGCACATCGGCCCGGTGGGTTGATATTTTAGGCCTATAGAATTGGGTTGGGTTGATATTTTAAGCCCAATTAGTTAATGGGGTGGATTTGGAAAAATCCTCAAGGCCTAACCCGAGCCTGACCCGGCCCGAATATAATATTATTTTTTTAAATAGAATTTATATACATATACCCGTAATCCCGTAGAAAAAAAGGGAGGGACTGGGGAATTTTTTTGCATGTCAAGCTTTATGAATGTTGGAGAGTTTCACTTTTTGAACACTTTAATTGCCTTTTGAGAGACAATTTAATTATTAAAACCATAATATTTTATGGGTTTGTTTTTAATAGTATTGTGAGAACATAAAACTTTAAGTATTCTCAGTTGTGAATTCTAATTTGTGATTGTTGTAGTTGATTTATTTATGTTTGTGATGTCACGCTTTATAAAAATAAATGAACGTGTTGGGCGGGTATGAGAAATAAAACTTTAACTGGACTGGGTTTGGGAATATAAAATGAAGCCTGATTCTTAATAGGTCTGGCTTGGGCATGCACAAGTCTCGTTAGTACCTAGTATAAGCCCCGGCCAGGCCCGAGGTACGTGCATCCCTAGCTATTTAATGTTCAGAGACCCACAACACTAATTCGATAATCTGCAAAAAAAAATTAACTTTGTACGCATGAGACCCACAACGTAATACAGTTGTTTCAAAGATTCATCTACTTACACGTAGAAGTTTGAATTTATTTCCATTTTTTTCTTTTTTACCTGTCTTTCTTCTAGGATACGCTATATTTAATGCTGACAGACCCACAATATTAATTCGATAATCGACAAAAAAAATTAACTTCATACGTGTGAGACCCAAACGTAATACAACTGATTCAAAGATTTATCTACTTACAGGTGTTTGAAATTATTTCCAGTTTTCATTTTTACCTGTCCTTCTTCTAGGACACGCTATGTTTAATATCAAGAGATCCACAATATTAATTCGATAATCTACAAGGAAAAAAATTAACTTTATACTTGTGAGACCCACAACGTAATAGTTTCCAAGAATCATCTACCTACAGGTAGACGTTTGAATTTATTTCCAACTTTCCTTTTTCACCAGTCCTTCTAGAACAAGCTATATTTACTGTTGAGAGACCCACAATATTAATTCGATAATCGACAAAATAAATTAACTTTGTACGTGTGAGACCCACAATGTAATACGGCTGATTCAAAGATTCATCTACTTACAGGTAGACGTTTGAAATTATTTCCATTTTTTCTTTTTCACCTATCCTTCTAGGACACGCTATATTTAATATCGAGAGAACCACAATAATAATTCGATAATCGACAAAAAAAATTAACTTTGTACGCGTGAAACCCACAATGTAATACAGCTGTTTCAAAGATTCATCTACTTACAGGTAGACGTTTGAATTTATTTTCATTTTTTCTTTTTTACCTTTCTTTCTTCTAGGACAAGCCATATTTAATATCGAGAGACACACCATATTAATTCGATAATCGACAAAAAAAATTTAATTTCGTACGTGTGAGACCCACAACGTAATAGTTTAAAAGATTCATCTACTTACAGGTAGACGATTGAATTTATTTCCATTTTTTTCTTTTTTACTTGTACGCTATATTTAATGTTGACAAACCCACCATATTAATTCGATAATCAACAGAAAAAATTAACTTCATACGTGTGAGACCCAAAACGTAATACAGCTGATTCAAAGATTCATCTACTTACAGGTAGACGTTTGAATTTATCTCCATTTTTCTTTTTTACATGTCCTTCTTCTAGGACACGCTATGTTTAATATCAAGAGACCCACAATATTAATTCGATAATCGACTAGGAAAAAAATTAACTTTATACTTGTGAGACCCACAACGTAATAGTTTCAAAGAATTCATCTACTTACAGGTAGACGTTTGAATTTATTTCTATTTTTTCTTTTTCAAATATCCTTCTTCTAGAACACGCTATATGCTATATTTACTGTTGAGAGACCCACAATATTAATTCGATAATCAACAAAACAAATTAACTTCGTACGTGTGAGTCCCAATTTGTAATACAACTGATTCAAAGATTCACCTACATACAGGTAGACGTTTGAAATTATTTCCATTTTTTCTTTTTCACCTATCCTTCTTCTAAGACACGCTATATTTAATGTCAAGAAACCCACAATAAAAATTCGATAATCGACAAGAAAAAAAATTTAACTTCGTACGTGTGAGACCCACACGTAATAATTTCAAAGATTCATCTACTTACAAGTAGACGTTTAAATTTATTTCCTTTTTTTTTTTACCTTTCTTTATTCTAGCACACGCTATATTTAATGTCGAGAGACACACAATATTAAATCGATAATCGACAAGAAAAAAAATTAACTTCATATGTGTGAGACCCATAACGTAATAGTTTCAAAGATTCATCTACTTAAAGGTAAACATTTGAATTCATTTCCATTTTGTCTATTTTACCTGTCCTTCTTCTAGGACACGCTATATTTACTGTTGAGAGACCAACAATATTAATTCGATAATCGACAACATAAATTAACTTCGTACGTGTGAGACCTACAATGTAATACTTTTAAAGATTCATCTACTTACAAGTAGACGTTTGAATTTATTTCCATTTTTTCCTTTTTACATGTCTTAATCTTCTAGGACACGCTATATTTACTATTGAGAGGTCCACAATATTAATTCGAGAATCGATAAAAAAATTTAACTTTGTACGTTTGAGACCCACAACGAAGTATAATTGTTTGAAAGATTTATCTACTTTCAGGTAGACATTTTAATTTATTTCCATTTTTTCTTTTTCACATGTCCTTCTTATAAGACACGCTATATTTAATGTTGTGAGACCCACAATATTAATTCGATAATAGACAAAAAAAAATTGAAAAATCCTATGGGTACACCATTTGTGCACCCCAAATGAACACCACCCACATTGGGCTTCTCCTCATCTGCCACATCATGGTGGTGTGCATTTGGGGTGCACAAGTGGTGTACCCATCGCATTGTTGAAAAAAATTAATTTCGTATGTGTGAGACTCACAACATAATACAGCTATTTCAAAGATTCATCTACTTACAGGTAGACGTTTAAATTTATTTCCATTTTTTCTTTTTCACCTATCCTTCGTCTAGGGCACGCTATATTTATTGTTGAGATACCCACAATATTAATTCGATAATCGACAAAATAAATTAACTTCGTACGTGTAAGACCCATAATGTAATACAGTTGATTCAAAAATTCATCTACTTACAGGTAGACGTTTGAAATTATTTCCATTTTTTCTTTTCTACCTTTCTTTCTTCTAGGACACTCTATTTTTAATGTCGAGAGACCCACAATATTAATTTGATAGTCGTCAAGTAAAAAAATTAACTTCGTACGTGTGAGACCCACAACGTAATAGCTAGAGTTTCAAAGATTCATCTACTTACAGGTAGACGTTTGAATTTATTTCCCTTTTTTTTTTCACATGTCCTTCTTCCAGGACACACTATATTTACTGTTGAGAGACCCACAGTACTAATTTGATAATCGACAAGATAAATTAACTTCGTACGTGTGAGACCCACAATGTAATATTTTAAAAGATTCATCTACTTACTGGTAGACGTTTGAATTTATTTAAATTTTTTCCTTTTTACATGTCTTAATCTTCTAG